>QJNU01000544.1:0-51797 GCA_004154915.1 Monosporascus ibericus
TACGGAAAGGTCACCTACTGATCGGCCCATATGTGTTCCGGAGCTAAGTTACTTAAAGTTGTATGCGTGCAACAGCACCTGCAACTAGCCTAATACAACAACACAACTGATGTCCCCTATATCTGACAACACCTATAAGCACCAATTGCCGACAGTTTTATTAAATTTCATTTACAGAGATTTTTTAATCTATATAAGGGTATGTACGTATCGTGGGTTTTTTGAAAAAAAGTTGAAATGAGAGAGTAAGCCCTCTCGGACTCCGTAGTCGGCGATGGTCCATAAAATTCTGACCTGACAACTTCTGTATGTAGTTTCGAATGGAATCAAGACGCGCCCGACATTCATCCTCCCAAGCACCGATCAAGAAGATGTTCTGTATGCAATAACAGCCAGGACCCGAAACCCCTACCGCCAATATTTCTTTCTTAGGGACTCGGGAGCCGTTCAACCGCGTTCAAGTTGCGCTAGGATCACTTGTACATGCATCCTGGATTGCAACGAGTCGATTCTCCATCAGTCGTTGACTATGTACGGCCATGCACCGATTTGTGATGGTGGACTGTGGATCTAGCAGGGAGATGTAGTTTTTGACGTTGGCGCAAAGCCTAACGGGTCTTGAATAATGCGTCGAGACTTTTGCGATATCCGAGTTTCCAGGAAGGCTTCGTTTTATGTGACCGTCGATCAACCACAGGTCTTCTGCATCTACGTTATCTGCTTGTAGCCAGTATACCACTACATCATCGTGTTCCCCTTCATAGTAGCCCTAAATGCTAATGGATGGGGCCATACACAGCCCCTGAAATCGATGTCTCATCGACGACGGCATAAGATATCATCGGGTATTCTGTTGTGGTAGGTAGAAGAACCGGACCACAACCGTGCAATAAGAGTGGAGATACCTGAAAATTCGAGACGGGTATACAACTAAAATGAGAAAGCCACCAGCGGATGCCCTAGGGCAATGCGCACAGTATTCTCTGCCCCGGTCGGAATCGCATCGGCCCCTGAGACTCGCCCGAGATCCGGCTGCTAGCGTATTATCCCTTAGCGCACCTAGCGGTAGCCTCTCGCGCCTCCTCCCCTCGCCATCCGGGAGTAACCAGGCGGCGGGGACGCTGTTCGGGGCGGGCATGACCGGGCTCAGCGGGGGCATCTACGCCCTGGGTGCTGTGCCCGGCGCAGTTCCGGCTGCTGGACCCCGTGACACCGCTCGCGGGCCTTTGCCTGATCGGGGCCTGGATCGCGCTCGCTTTCGGTGAGCCTCAGGGAGGTACTTTCGTTTCACTCACACTGACTGAGGCGCCGATTGGTTGGGTCTCCTCGCGGTTCAGTTCTATTCAGTCGGGAGATGGATAGAGGCGTGCGTTCTAGTTATTAGGCGCAGGCGGGTTTGATTACTGGCAAGGGGGGCAAGGTCAGCTGAGGTGGCGGTGGTTGGGAAAAGGAAAAGGGGGGGCTGATGCAATTTCTGTGTGGCATAGACAATGCACGAGACGGAAAGAACTCGGCATGTGAGTACGATAGATAGTGTTACTATTTTGTGCAGCTTGGTGATCGTGTCTGGTGTGTACACATCGAGGCACGTGTATTAACTAGGATAATCTCTGACTCAACGATCACTATCCGGATCATGGGATAACTGAACTTGACATCTCCTATCCTCTGTAGTAATTTCTACGCAGCTCTCAGTGCTCCGGTCTCAATGTGGTCCATACCATTTGCTAATGGATTAGTCGAAACCCTGTCTGCATTCCTCACGATCAAGTCCGTATGATAGGCAACGGTCACGTGTGAAATTTTTCCATTCAATCAGCTTTTTGCCAGGATAGACTTGATCCAGAAGCCATCTACGAAAACCATCATCTGGTTTGGTATCAGTGGACTATGGATAAGATCCGGCTGCTTCGTCGCACGGTCGTCGGTTCAGTGATTCTCACCGCTCTAAAACACGCATTCCGGCAAGCACCGAGACCACTTTTTGGGGTGGTCATTAACGGGTCATGTGACCGGCGCCGTTTTCACCTGTGCTGATGCTTCATGGCTGGGACTTTCTCGACCCAACTAGACATGAACCCAGTAATCTTAAGATTGAGGCTGACTGGTACCGAGCGCCTCGAAACCGTTTATCACGTCTCTGTCGACGTTGACAACCCAATTGTCATGGAAAGCCTGCAAGCCGCCAACCCTCTCCACGAGACTGTGAAGCCTCTCCTTTACGAACGGCAGGGACTGGACCGTCGTGACGGGGTCGCTCGAGAACAAGGCTCGTTCCTTGACGTCTTTGGGCGTGTCCCATTCAGTGTCCGGTAATTTCTCCGTTAGCACGAGCGTGTCCACGGTCTCCTGGGTCCCAGTGCCGTCCGGACTCGTTTGGCCTTCGCCCAGGACCTGAACCATCACCCCCGTCCACATCGAGAAATAGTCTTGTAGCTTCGTCAGGACCAGGCCTTGCACGGGCTGAGGAAGCTCCAGTAGGCGGGTCAAGGCGAGCATGTTCAGCTTCAGCCTGTGGACGTCCGCGGTATTATCGAAGGAACGGAACCACTCCTCGCTGAGCCACGTCCACACCTGCTCAATGGGACCCAACGAAGTGAGCATCTCCATGAATATGCTCGGGTCGATGACAGCGATGCGCGAGAGGATGACGAAGTAGTCCGTGAGCCCGAGGTTGTTTACACGGGGCTGTTTCCTATTGGGACCGGAGGTCTGATGGGCCTCGTACGCGTCGTGGATGCCCTCGAGTATCTTGGTCAAGAAGCCGGTCTGAAGCATATCTTGCACGAGGAACTGTAGGCCCGGGGTCCCTCCAAGCTCGTGTGCATATCGAATGTACGCTTCTATATATTTGGTTGTGATATTAAGTTGCTCACGGCTCTTCGAGTTCAGCGCAGCGGAAAACGCATTTACAACTGGTTTTCTGAAGCGGTCCTCCAAGAGAACTTCGGGTGCCAGGACTATATAGGATCCAACAATGCCCGTGTACTGGAAGACATGCTCATTATTGGCTGCAAGTTGCTCGACGGCAGGTCCGATAAGGCTGAGGAGCTCGGCAGATAGGGGCGGTGAGCTCTGGAGCAATGTGTTGTACCACAAGTCCAATGCATCTTCAGCAAGATACAAATATAGGTCTGACCCAATTGTGGTTGCTTGTGCCACGAGAGGCAGTATTTGAGGCTGGTACTTTTGAGAGTCGCTCTTCATAGAAACCACCAGAGCCTGAAGGATGGCCATGACTGCCTGCTTCAACATGAACCCAAGCTCCCCAGCTGAATCCCAGACGGCCGGTAGAGCCGTAATGATGAAGTCGCCGAAGCGAGAAACATGGGTTTCCATGCGCTCTATCAAGCTCCTAGTTGTCTCAAGAATTGCTAATTTTGTCTCGTCAACCACGACGCTTTGTAATAGACGGACAAGCTCAGTAAGGACGTCTGACGCGAAAGGGAGGAACATCTCGCCGTCGAAACCAAACTCGTCGACAACGGCTTTGAGCTGCCTCCCAGCAGTTATGCGCACAACAATGTCGTTGTTCGAGTCGCTGGGGTCAAGGAAGCGCCGATAGATCTCGTAAATCAATGGGCGGCTCTCCTTCGTCGCCCTGACCGGTGTCCACTGGCTGAGTAGAATGCCGATACGACGTCTAATAACCTGGCAGAAAGGAACAGTGAGCTGCGCATCGCCTCCTATGGTTGACTTCAAAACATCATCGAAATCGAACTCCTCGTGAACTAGAGGCGCAGCCAAGCCCATAGCGGTGTAGACAGCTTCTTTAGCTCCAATATCGGCCTGGGGGTTCCGTACAGTTGCGAAATAAGCAAGCAGTGGCTGCAGGAGGAGCGGCTTGTAATTCGTTAAGAGGTCCAAGAACAGCTTCTCAGCACATGGCCGGACTTCCCATTCCCAGGCACTACCCTGACTTTCCTCTTGTTGCTCCCATTCTTCCGGGTCTTCCTCCCAAGCCTCCAGATCCGATTTGCGGAAGATGAAGAGATTCGTAATGATAACATTAGCCATCTGTGTTATAAGGGTGTCTGTGAGCAGGTCCTTTCGCACAACGTCGATCGCCTCTTTCTGCTCTTCTATCACGTCCTTGGACCGGTATTTAATTGTTTGAGACGGCTGGTGGACCATCTTTAGACACGCTCGCATGAGCAGCAAGCCCTTCAGTGCCAGCTTTTCTATCAGGGGACCCTCGGCTTTGGGTTTTGTGGCAGAGTCTGACGCACTCCCTTGTCGGATCCCGCCAGACTTGTCAAACACCTCCGCAAACTTGGCTACGAGATCCCAGTAGCCACGGGCAAGGTCTAGGGAGTTGGGTAGGGCAGCAAAGCTCGCAGCATGCTTCTCAGCCATCTCGAGGTGGAACTTAGTAAACTGGAGGAGGTGTTTGCCTACAGGTTCTTGGTAGGCTTCTGGGACAGGAGATTCTGGACTGGTAAAGCCAAGGAACTCTCCGAACTGGGTTTGGGAGAAGCTCCAGACCTGCTGAACTGTCTTATCTTTGTGTGGGTATTCATAGCCGACAATGAGGAGACGCCGAAGAATCTTCAGCGCAGTCAAGCTACTCTCCATTGCTCTCATCGCACAGTCTTTGTCGCCATTTTCACTCCTCAAGAATCCTATCCATTCCGACGTCTTTGTGCCATATATCTCACCTAGGACATAGACCAACTCCGGTGTTGCGGACTGTAATGCCGTCTGGGACTTACGCAGACGGGCAGCACCGAGCTCTTTGACGATACGCAGGAGCAAGAGAAGCGCACCGGTGAGATGTAATTGGTCTCCGTCCTTTGATTCTCTTAGAACACCCACCAGCTTGGCCAGAGGGTCGGGCCAATCTTGAGGGAAGTCGATACGGAGCACCTTCGCGAACACCAGAGCATTATGTAAAGCCAGCTGCCTGTCGTCCTCGCCGATGGTGCCGTAGAATAGATTGGATCTTATGGTTTCCTTCTGTGCAGGCTGGATCGCATTCTTGAGGGTGTGATGTCGCCAGAATCGGTCGATGCCGTTCTTGAGCTGGATGATGGCAAGAAGTCGAATCTCCCTCGGCAGGCTCTTGTCTAGAAAAACGGCCTAGTGAAAACAAAAAAAGGACGAAGAGAGTTTTAGTATAGAGCTCGCGGAGTTCACCCAAAGGGTCGCGATTACACCGTATCACATACCTGTAGTGCCGGGTAGTAATCACGATGGGCTTCCCAAGACGACAGCTGCTGCCCCGCGGATTGGCGTTGACTATAGTCATGGGAAGAAGCCGACTGCAACACCCGATAGAGTTCCTGCAGGCTTAAGGGATTCGCTTCGCCTGGAACTTCAATGGCGAAGTCCATCTTGCCGGAATTTGGCCCGAGAGGCAGATGTTCGTCGCGATCAAACTCAAGAGTATGACGTCCTTGGGTTGAAAAGTACTTGTACAGTAGCCTGTCAAAGGAAAGTTGCTTGATTATTTGAGCTCTCGTTTGTCCCAGTGGAACGTGGGATGAATGGCGGGGCTTTGTCCCCCATCCGCGTGGGGCCTTAGGCAACGGAATAGTGCCTTAAAACATAACAGGCTGGCGTACCTAATTAAGCACCTGGACTTAGCGCTGCCTTGCCGTCGGTCAGCCCCTACAGTACACTAACCCTTTACCCCTATATACCTCAGGTACCATACGAAGCTTCGTCGATCCCTACAAGGCCATCATGTTTGAAGTCGGATGTGAGAGTTGCTATCGAGGAAGAAGGTAAGCCGCGAAATGCCCCAGGAAGCCGCGGTGCTGCCTTTATGGACAAGGATATTGTGCAGGTTCACCATGGATATCGTCTCGGGGAAACGACCCCAATAGGATCTACCAACAAGATACCCAGATCCGAGGCGCCTCCTGAGCCGAATACCACGGCATATGACCAGTATTCGCAAGGCCATTCATTTCAGTTGTAAAGAACCAATAACGAGGGATATGTTGTAAACGGTGGACTGGCACTGACACAAAGGAGTCCATCCCACATATCGTTAGCGACCCGCCGATAGGAGGGGAATATTAGCAAAGATGTAAAGCCAGTGGTTATGAGACGGTAGTAGAGTAGATTTCCACGTCTACATCACAAGTTCTTAAGACTCTTTAGAATAACAACCCTGATGATGTATAGCTGCCATGTTGAAATTGATGAACACCTACATCAGCTTAAATCTCTCGCAATGACTAGAGAACTGCTGGGTGTAATTATGAAGAATTATTCCCTCCCGTTGGCTTTTACAGAAACAACAGAAAACAGACAAATAAAACGTCTAAGTCGCATGGGCAGAGAAGCGGTGATGCGGCGCCTAGACCATACTGCACTACGTCGTAGGGGTAAGTTTAACGTCCTAGACATGGATAATTTTCTGTTAGCTTGAGACGAAATAATTTTATTGTTATGACTGAAACCTAAGCATTCTTAAAAATAAACGTTAGTTAGTATCCAATTCTGGTAATAAAATCCCTTACATGAGTCGAAACTTTATAGTAATAGCGTTGGATCTAATGGTAGGGGGTACCTGACATGGATGTTATTCTTCGCCCTGATACTCAGGATAATACTGTACATCCAAGACCTATGGGGCCATTCACCAATTGACATTGAGGACAACCTTCAACCTCGGCTCGGCATCTTCCGGTAAATTGGGTACTTTCCCCTAAACTCAACTACAGAATGATATCGATCGAGCTTTTATCCGGCGTCACACACTAGAACGACGCGCGGTGAACGAAGAATGTGAACGGGCGAAACTTGCGACGAATCCCACGACTCCCACCCAAAGTCCCTTATCGACGACGATGAACCCATCGCTCCTCCGATGAGCTCCACGAGTTTCGCCCAAGCGCAGCAGCGCATCGCCCTGCGCCGGCAGGCCCGCGAGCGCGAGGCCCAGGCCCAGCTTTCGGCGCAGCGGGAGGCGTCGCGCGCCTGGTCGCAGGTGGTGTCGTCGCGGCTGCCTTACCCGCTGAACCGCGCCGGCAGCGCGTCGCTGTCGGTTTGGGAGGTTCTGTCGTCGCGGTTGACCGACGGCGCCCGGGGAGGCACGCGGCCCGCGTTCCGCGTCGGCCAGGTCGACGCGGAGCTGCTGGACGAGGACCTCCTGGGCCAGCTGCGCGACCAGGTCGGCGAGGCCCTCAAGTATTTCGGGGGGAACGTCAAGGACGACTGGTCCGCCGAGATCCTCCTCCTGCTGCGCGTCGCCCTCTTCAAGCTCACCGTCTGGGACCACGACGCGACGTACGGCGCCGCCCTGCAGAACCTCAAGTACACCGACGCGCGACGGAGCGGACCCGTCCTGGCACCGCCGAGCAAGTGGCAGAAGAGTCTATACGGATTGATAACGGTCGGAGGCAAATATGGCTGGACTAAGTGGGAGAACTGGCTGCTGGACCACGATAATGGATATGACGAACCGTCACCCACCGTGCGCCGGCTGTCGGCTCTTACCACGAGGATCACCACGGTCCATTCGGTCGCTGCCTTTACCTCATTCCTTGTATTTCTGCTACACGGGAGATATCGGACACTCCTGGACCGGGTGCTCAAGATGCGTCTAGCGCCGCCGACCAGTCAAGTCAGCAGAGAGGTATCGTTCGAGTACCTCAACCGCCAACTCGTATGGCACGCGTTCACGGAATTCCTGCTCTTCGTCCTACCGCTGGTGGGCATCAACCGCTGGCGGCGGTGGCTCAGCCGCACGTGGAGGAAGACGAAGGAGATCATCCACGTCGGGGGGGACGGCGACGGCGAGGCGAAGAAGGGCGAGTACGCCTTCCTGCCCGAGCGCACCTGCGCCATCTGTTACCAGGACCAGAACTCAGCCGTTTCGGAGACCGAGGTCCTGGCGGCCGCGGCCGCGTCGAGCGGCGTCGTTGGGTCTGCCCAGACGGACATAACGAACCCCTACGAGACGATACCTTGCGCCTGCATCTACTGCTACGTGTGCCTCGCCACGAGGCTGGAGAGGGAAGAGGGCGAGGGCTGGACGTGCCTGCGGTGCGGCGAGCTCGTGAAAGAGTGCAAGCCCTGGAGCGGCGATGTCCTGGAGAAGCCGAGCAAAGCCTCGTCGTCGTCGCCCTCGACTACGAAACACGTCGGATTCGCCGACGAGCAGCAAAACGCCTCTCGCGAGATAGCGGAAGAGAAGAAGAGGGAGCCGGCCGCGGAGGCAGATACCCGCGACAGCAAGCCGGAGAGTTTAGCCACCGATAGCCGTGAGAACTCCGACTCCGAGATTTATGAGGAAGAGGAGGACGGCGTCGAGGGCGATTTCAGTGATTGATTGGTGGCCTAGACCCATCAGAAACAAGCACGTTTATTTCTGGAGCTCCCCGAGCTTGTTAACCACCCCCCAAAGCGCTGTCCGGGCATCGAACGAAATAGGCGCCCCTACATATAAGTTGGAGAACAAACTCATTACACGCCAGTTACATGGTCCGATGGAAAGCCCGGCCGCGGCCCCGTGAGTGGAGCCGTTTGCTACCAGATTTTATATAGGCGGATGCGGCGAGACAGATTGACAGCGGCAGCTTGGTTCCGCGGCATGTGCTGGGTCAAGGCCGACGAAGACTCCGTGGCAGTGAGTGGAGGAGCATAAGGGCTTACGGAGTTGCGTGGGAGGGAGATAACCTGGGGGCAGCTGGGCCGCCATCATACCAAACATCTAATATCCTGGATGGACGAGGGATGGGAGAGACGAGCATTGACGAAGTAGAACCTAGGCTGACAACGGGGCTAATCGAGCTTGCGTGGGTATCACTCTAATCCCATGAGCAAAGGTCTACCCGCTCCACACAGCCTGATACCTATATTAATAATGTACTCAATTACCAACTCTGGCGCCCTTCATTAACTTTTATTCAGCGTCATTCCACGGACTACAGTGCGGTTTATTTTCCTGTAATAATGGATCCTTTAGAGCAGCAGCGGCTTTGTGGGGATACCTGCTAAGAACATACCACAAGGCGGTATCCCCGCCGTCACTCACGACCACATCGGAGGAGTTGGAAACACTTTTCTCTTTGGGCCTAGTTAAACTCTCCATGCGTCGCCAGGAACATGCTGTCCCTTTCGACACAGGCCGACAGCAGCAGCGACGACCACGACCGCCTGTTCCTGCTTCTCCCGGCCGTCGCCGCCGCCGGTCACTGCCTCCAGCGTGGCACGGATGGCGGCAAAATCCGCTACGGCCGCGCGGCCCATGCGCCGCGAGGCGACGGCCGAGGTGACCCCCACCGGGTCGCCGAGCGCGGACTCGGCGTCGTAGGAGGCCCAACAGTTCGGGTAGGAGACGCGGGACTGGGATGCCGCGAGGGTATCTCCAAGACGAGCGAGCAGTGTCGCGCGCGTCCGGCCGAAGGGCGGCCCGCGCCTCCGCGACGAAGTTCCCGATCATCCAGATCTTGTGCGCGTAGGACCGCGGCCCCGCGGCCCCCACGCACGAAGGAGCCCACGCCGGCAAACCCGGCTTTCGTTGAGGTCCTGGAGCGCTTGATGGGTGGCCGCCCAGGCGTTGAGGAGCGTGGACGAGGACGAGGTGTCGGCACTAGCCGGGGATGACATTGTCTGCTACAGCGAGAGCGAGCTGGACAGTCGTGACATCGACGTTTGGGGGCGCCCTGACGGTCGCACTTAAAGTGATGCCGTAGCCGGGCCTGCCGCGGCGCAGGGGCGCGGTTGAGGTCGGCGTTCTCGCAGGCGCTGACGGTCACGACTTTCCCTCCGCAAGCAGCACGGCAGCCTCCAGGATCTGGCCGGCACCGAGCCCGTAGTCGTAGGCCGCGGGGCCGCGGCGGGTGCCCTTGACTACCATTCTCACTTTCTGGTCGTGGGCGAACTTGAGGGGTGCTCGCACGTGGTCGGTAGTCGTGGTGTTAGCCACGTATCGCGGGCTCGGGTCCAGGGAGCAGTTGCCGGCAGGTCCCCCAGCATTTTACACGACCGGGGCACAACTTAGCTTCCAGGGATATGCCAGTCCAAGGAGCTGGGTGGTTTGAAACCCTTGATGTGGCCACGGCGTCGGAACATCATCACATTGAGAGGGGTCGAGCTCTGAGCCAGGGATAGCACGGCCGGGCAATAAGAGCGGACTTTGATCAATCGCCCATCCACATATGCATTCAACGAGTCCCAGATTGCAGCGGATGGCCGGCATGCGCCATCGGGCCTCTATCCTAAGAATTAAACCTACACTTCAGTTGAGATGATCAGGAGGGTGCTTAGACATCTGCACTGCGGGCTGAGCCCTCCGGCTCTGGGTATATTGCTAGGATCAGAAGCCGCCGCAATGATAACGACGGCGGCTAGAACTCTGCTCGGATACACGATTCTGCTACGAGTTTATAAGGGATAACTACTCAAGTTCCCGATCAAGGTGTATGGCATTCCATCGTCATAAGTCATCCAACGGAGATATTTGCCAGCGCTGCAGGACATATAAACCCAGTGGGAAAGGGGACACCAACATAAGACTTGGCTCTGTGTTACTCAGCTTTCAGAAAGTTCAAGCAGCCCGTATGTGCCTGGCCATTATATTCCCCCACCAGCAAGGAATGGTTAATGTCTAGGGGCCGACAATAGTCTGGAGAGGGGCTGCAAGTCCTGGCGGTTATACAGCAGTCGAAGGCGGGAACCGGATTGGTTATCCGCGAGGAGGCGAATGCAGTGAAATTGATGTCCCATGTCGCGGGCTAATGGAAGGCCAAATTAACGTGGTCTGATACGTAACTGTTCGCAACACGGCCATTGAAGGTAAGATATTCCGGTCAATTTCCATATTGAGACTTGAACGAGGTTGCAGGGCAGACGACGAAGGACAGAGGTATAAGGCAGTCAATAAGGGGGAGGATCGGGAGATTTCGAGAGCATCATAAGAGAAAGCTGAATAACAAACAGGTCTTCAGTCACAGAGAAGTAACCCTGTTAAGTCCGAGGTCTCTTTGCTAGGCGAACAGAATTGGCTTCTCACAGGGGATACGATACCCTTAACTTCCAAACTGTCTGAATTTATGCTGGTGAGGCCATCCGAGAGCCTAACTCTGAGCGGGTCAATACGAGAGTCTACCCCCATAGTCGGATCCCAAATGGCCTCCGGGTTACAGCACATCGATGATCACTCAAGGAATAGCATGCTGCGGAGCTTTACCTTGAAATCGGATTAAGTACCTTATCGGATCTGCCCGTCAAGCTAGCTTTATCGATAATGGGAGCCACATTGGACCCTTGAGTGCCCCTGCCGCTATTGTAGGGAACCCCCCTCCCCCACTTGGCGGCATGTATTGGAGTGCTGCATTCAAAACTTTATCTTATCAGGCCAATATTTTTTGGTGATAACGACTCTAAAAATCGACCGTCAAATTGAGCCCCGTACAACAGAAAACCGCACCCCATGGCGACAGTACTTCCTCCGCCGTCGAAGCGGCAAAAGAAAGAAGTCGCCGAACGGGCTCGGGTGCAACAAGATGTGACACCCGCATCCACGGAGAGCGGCTCGATCCGAGCGCGCTTCGTGAACAAGGATGGGGAGCAGATGACGGACCTGGTCGAGGTGTTGGTGGCCGACGCGACGGAGAAGAATATATCCCTGATGCTGAACACGCTTCTCGGGCGCGACCGCGAAGAATTTATCCCCTACCGCTTCCGGATACAGGTCCCCGGTAGCGACGCCGTCATCGCCGGGTTCCCCTCCGACTTCCTCGAGCTCCTGCGGAAGAATGGCATCGCCGACCCGTTCGAGAGCATGCTCACCGTCACGGCCGAGGAGCAGGCCATCTTCAAGGTCCAGGCAGTCTCCCGCATGTCCCACCGCATCCCCGGCCACGGTCAGCCGATCCTGTGCACCCAGTTCTCGCCGGCGTCCGATAGCCTCGCCACGGGCAGCGGCGACAACACCGCGCGCATCTGGGATATCGCGACGGGGACGCCGAAGTGGACATTAAAGGGGCATACAGGTTGGGTTCTGGGTGTCAGCTGGAGCCCCGACGGCGACTGGCTTGCCACGTGCAGCATGGACCGAACCGTCCGGATATGGGATCCAACAACGGGCAAACCTGCCGGTAGAGAGTTCAAAGGCCATAGCCAGCCTGTCCTCATGCTCGCCTGGCAGCCGTATCATCTGTGGCAGTCGGGAGAAGGAGCAAGACTCGCCAGCTGTAGCAAGGACGCTACGGTTAGGATATGGGTGCGCGCCACCGGCCGGACGGAACACGTGTTGAGCGGCCATGCTGGAAGTGTGACTTGCGTCCGGTGGGGAGGCACAAACCAGATCTACACAGCGTCGCACGATAAGACGGTTCGAGTCTGGGATGCCGAGAAGGGGACGCTCGTGCATAACCTGAAGCTACATGCGCATTGGATAAACAGTCTCGCCCTGTCGACCGATTTCGCGTTACGTACGGGCTTCTTCGACCACACCAACTCTGTCCCGCCCTCGTTTGAGGCCAAGAGGCAAAAGGCGAGAGAGCGGTTCGAGAAGGCGGCGATGGTCAAGGGTAAGGTTGTCGAACGGCTGGTGTCGGCCTCGGACGATTTCACCATGTATCTCTGGGATCCGATAAATGCCGGTACCAAGCCCGTGGCCCGTCTGCAAGGACATCAACGGCAGGTCAACAGCGTACGATTCTCACCGGATGCAACGCTCATCGCCAGTGCGGGATGGGATAACCATGTGAAACTGTGGGGCGCACAGGACGGAAAGTTCTTAGGCACATTGAGAGTAAGTCAACCCCATTAGACTCCCATTTCTCTCTGTATCGTCTCCGCGCTTACGGCCGTCTAATTACTCTCGTCAAACCAGGGACACGTCGCTCCTGTATACACATGTGAATTCTCGGCCGATTCGAGATTACTTGTTACAGGGTCCAAAGATACTACGTTGAAAGGTATAACCCCACCATCCCCAAACAAGGAAGTTGGGTGGAAGTTCTATACTGACAGTACTCCGAAGTTTGGAATGTCAATAACTTCAAGCTAGCAAGAGATCTTCCCGGGCACGAAGACGAGGTCTACGCGGTCGACTGGTCGCCCGATGGGAGGACAGTCGCGAGTGGTGGTAAGGATAAGGCGTTAAGAACGTGGAGGAACTGAATTATACAACCGTATTGATTGTACCCGGGTCTGCGACTACGTATCTGAAGTCTATAGAACTCTCAACACTATAGAATAAAAGGGGTCCCTCCAAACCTGTCCAAAAATGGACAAAGGAGGGAGGGGTCTTGAGAGCCCCACATAAGCACCCCAGAAGCCCAGCGCTAATAAAGTTGCTGTATGCAAGCAAGTGATATCTGCATGCATGGTGCTGCAGTGTTTAGGGCTATCAGTTCCCAAGTTCCAGTCACGCGGGCTCGAGCGGCAGCGACGATCGTGAGTGATATCAACCGCGCTGATTCCTTTCTGACTCTTCTGACCACTCATTCTTGTGACTGGCCTTACCAGACCTAACTTGTGCAGCTGCAGCTCGAAGGTAGCTCCTATATTAGGCGTATTTAGTATCTTGCGAAATAAAACCATCATTTCAGGTATCGGCTAGCGCAATAAACTGGCCAACTGAACCAAAATCTGGGCGTCTAACGTGTGGAGAGATACCGTCCGAGGATGTTAGACTTGCCCATCATACCCTGTTAAGTTATTAGTCCCGCCAATGTTTCTCAACCCCACGCCGCTATAGCAGACTACTTAGCGATTATCGCGACGTGACCGCATACACCAACACACCGCCAACCCTCTCCAAGTCCCCGTTCACGTCCCCGAACCGGAAAGCAGACGAAAATACATAGGGAAGGCTCGATACGTAGACTAATTGGCGCATTGCGACCCGGGAATGAACCCGCTGGGACATCCGCGCTATCTCGAACTAGGTAGTCGGCGCGAAGAAAAGAAATAAAACAAAGGGAAGCCAAAACCCAAGCGACTATAACTCTAACCAACCACGGAGCGAATAGACCACCGACATATAGGCCTACACACCGCCACATACATGCTCACTCTCCCCTTCCCCCTCCAAGTCACAGATACGCCCCATGTGAAGCGGGATATACCCGGCACCACATCCACCGGTCTCCAAGCCCAGCACTCAGATCCAGCAACACCTGCACTAACAAGGAGCCTCTAAGGGAAAAATCAAATGCCGGAATTCTTCCCCTTCACCCCCGGGACCGAGACGTCGCGCCAAGCCGCCATCGCCCTCAGCGACGCGTCGACGCCGCTGCTGGGCCGGTTCCGAGCGCACCTGCCGCGGCGGGCGCGGTCGCGGTCGAGCCTGCTCCTCGGCGGCGTAGGTGGCGGTGGTGGCGCCGGTAAGTCTGGCGGGCCGAGGGCGGCAGCAGGGGCGGGCGTCCGCGGGAGCGTGCACGTCGGGTACGGGTACCGGGCGCTGCTGGCGGCGGGGCTGGGGGACGGTGGCGACGAATCAGATTCGGAGTCGGACTATTCGGAGAACGACGACGCTGACGATGATACGACGGCGCAGGACGGATATGCGGTGGACGGGCGACGGCGGGGCGGGTACGGGACCCTGGATGGGGGGGGTGACGGGAGAAAAGGACGACAAAGTCGTGGTTCCCGCAGGTGGTGGTGGAGACCACGGCGGGCGAAGTGGCGACGTCTGTGGAGGAAGGGTGTCCTGGACATCTGGGTCGCGCCGCAGCAGACGGCCGTCATGCGCGTCATCGGGAGCTGGTGGAGCCGCTGGGGCGTCCTTGTGTTTTTGCCCGCTGGCCTGGTAAGTGAGATTTATTTAACGGTCTCAGAGAGAGGGGTAAAGGAGGAAGGGAAACGAATGACACTTAGTAGTCTCGTAGGCCGGGCGCGTGAAGGATATGGCGTCGTGATGCAATGACGATGGTGAGGGCTGGAGATGAAGTGATATCTATGGCGCTATTTGGGGATGTCTTTCTCTTCTACTTAGCTACGAGATGCAAGGATCATGCTGACAAGGCGACACGGTACGGGAATAGGCAGTGGCGTGGTGCGCGATACCGTTCCCTCAATATCCGCTGCCGACGTCCGGCCATGACGATGACAGCAGACCGGCACCGGCGCCGGACCCGGGCCCCGGGGCGGACCCGGAGCCGGAGCACCGAGTACCGGGCCACGGACAGGCGCGCGTGCAGGTGAATTTCTGGTTCTTCCTGCTGGTTTACTACGGGTTCTACAACCTGACGGCGCTGATCTGGATCACGAAACTGTTCAACCTGTACTCGCTTAACTGGTGGCCGTCGGCGCTGGGGTTCCCGCTGACTGTGGCCCTCGTCGCCGCGGCATCTCTCGCTGTGCCGGTCCCGGTCTACCTCACGCCGGCGGCCCGCTTCCTGACCGTCCACAACACGGCTTGGATCAGCTGGACCTTCGTCGTCATGGCCGTGCCCGTCGCCACCGCCTTCTGCATCCTCATGAGGCACGAGCGCCACATCGGCCTACGTCACTCGCTGAGCGAGACCCAGCGCATCTTCACGAGCTCCTGGTGGACCGGCGAGGCGGCTGCCGGCGACTCGGTATCGGCGAGGGAGAACCGCCGGCGCAGGGGCCTGCTGGGCGCCGGCGCGTTCGTCGACCCGGACACCGCCGGCCTGCAGGTCTCGGACCAGCTGCTGGCGCGCCAGAGGAGGGCGAGGGCGCCCGCGCTTATAGAACGGCGGCGCTGGCTGCCCGCCAGCTTCGTCCGCTTCGTGTGGTTCTGTCTCGCGCTTCTCGTAGGGCTACTTGCGTATCTCTTAGGGGAGGCCTATGCTGAGATATACCTGCGCACGCTGCCGCACAACAACTTCGAGACCATCGTGTACGTCTACAGCTGGGTCGTGACCGTGCATTTGCTGGACATGCTCGCGGCCTGGATTTTGGGCCTCAGCGAAGGGGAGCGCGTCGGCAGCTATCCCCTGAGCTGGATCTTCAAACTGTAAGCACGATTCCCGCCGCGTCTTCCTTTCGTACCAGCAACGCTGAGAATCCGGGGTTTTTCGCTGATACACGGAACAGATATTTCATGCTGACATACCAAACTTACGTGCGCGCCCTATACGCGCGGCTCCGCTCGCCGTTGCAGTTCATCTGGCTGCAGGCGCTCTCGTCGGGCTTCGCCATCGTGCTCACGCCGCTCACGATGACACGGACCTACCACCGGCTGCTGGAGCTGCTCGGGCTCACGGGGCACTCGTACGGCTCGTACCAGAAGATCTGCGCGCGCAACGTCTTCATCCGGTTCCTGGCCGAGAACTCGAGCATGCTCGCCTTCCTCGGCAGCGTCGCGGTGCTGCACTTCGGCCCCAATAAGAACGTGTACCCGTACTTCGCCTTTGACGACCCGGACGAGCCCTACGACTTCCGCCTCACGTCCATCGCCTCGGCGACCACTTGGGCCTGCGAGCTGGCCGCCGGCATCGTCCTGCGCGTCCTCATCCGCTGGTGCTTCGGCGTCGACGTCAACGTCGAGGGCAGGCTCGACCTGGCCGTGTGGCCCGAGCTGTTGCCCACGAGCGTGGCCGTCATGTTGCACGTGCTACAGAACATGCTGTTCTCTATCATTCGGCTGCAGTTCCGGTGACTTGGGAATGAGGAGATGTCGGGGCCCGCGGTACGTATGCCGCGTAAAAACGCGCGGAAGCCTGCGGGGTATGAAACCGCCTTCCAGTAGGCTCGGACAGGGATCATAAGGTAATTGCATCTCGGTGAGGCGCGAGGCTGCGATCGGCATAGACGCACTGCTCAGGGCAGCGCTGTCAGCGGCTGCTACCTCGGGAAGTTGAAGACGCCCCCTGCTAGGAATACGTAGGATGCTTGCGATGATCGAATCCCGAACACCAACTCGCGAACCCTTCATGTTTTGTTCTTGTTCGTCAATTTAATGAGCGGAGATGTCCAGGCTTGGGCAGCAATGATACCCCTTTTAGAATCTGTACCATAGAACCAGATACCCTCGCTGTAATAGACACTTGTTCGCTTGTTCGTTTGGCCGAAGATAGTGTGCGATACTGGGACGCAACCCAAATGGTGATGAGGGGCATATTCTTATCTTGTCTGCCCCTATTCGACGTCCAAGCGTGCCATTCCGTCCTGCGCCGTGCGGCCAGGATAATGGGCCTCATCTTCATCCTGGAAACGACTGTCCCGTATCTGTATAAGAGCGCTTGAATATGTATAGCTATACATGCATGCCCTATGCAACGTAGGCAATTATCGCGGTTCCTTGGCGAGCAACGCTTGCACTGCGATCCTCCCGCAATGGGAACTGCCCCAAGGTATGTATTTGGGAAGGGGCATGACGGCTTCGGCAACGGTAATGCCTACATATGTAGCCTCAAGACGCCACGGTCCGGTTACGGTAATGGCTCGGCGGCATAAAGCCTGCTTTTGCTGGAACGAACTTACGGTTGGACGCACGCCTGCCTCCGGCCGGCGTGCTCTTCAACGCGTGCGGTCAATCGGGGGACAGACTGGCAGCATGGCCGCAGGCAGATGGGACCTGTTGTTAGTGAGTCGCACATACCTCTGTCTAATACGGCTGATTGCATGCATGTGGTTGCAGGTAGTCTAAAGACATCCTCTGAGCCGGGGTATGACAGCTACTACCCCCTGATGGTGCCAGGCTGTCGTTGTGAGATCTTGCGTTCGGGATGTCTCCGAATAGTTATCCGATACCCGTCTATCAATGGGCCGGCATGTTGCCAGGGACATGCCGCAGGGGGTGTGCTTCTACACTGTATACATAGATGAAGCCCTATACTAGTACAGCTAAGTTAAACCTTGCGCAAACCGCTGGACTACTATTGGCTGTTGGGCTCGCCGTGGTGATCGGCGCTCTGCAGACACAGACACGGATCGTCGCCATTTGCGAGGCTGCATTTGCTTGAGCGCTTGGCGCCCGTCTTCTGACTTACTCGCGAGAGAGGCGCTGGAGGTGACGACTAGAAAACTTCCAGCGGCTCGTTGAATAATGATGAGGCGGCCACCATGGTAAATCAGCCAGAACAGTTGTTGTCGGCCAAGGCGAGGAGCGGTGAGCACATCCCCAGTCAGTAACAAACTGATTCGTGTTCACGGATGCAATGTCTCCAACCACGTCCCCAATATAGGGCAGCCGTGGGCTAAACTAAGCCAGATAGCCTAGCCCTCTATAAGACTTCCTACATGCATTTGGAGGCTACCGACGCGGGCTACAAGACTAAATAATGCATATGCAGAACGCTAAATTCGTCTCCGCGTAGGGCTCCTGCAAGTTATCAGATTCATATTTAGCCATGTAAGGTGGGAGAGCAACACCATCCCCCCTGATTTGCTGATAAGGGAAAATGCTAGTAGGGGGTTCGTCCAGATGTAAGCGATGGTGGAAAAAGCCGTGACAGAGTTTGAGAAATACTTGGACATCGATATAGAGTACCAGTGAACTTCTCCAACAGGATCCATTCGGAGGGACCGGAGAGAATTTCGGTGGCGGTCAATTGTTTCTAAAGCTTGGGGAGAAGGATAGGCTTTCTCCATCTATGGTGGGTGGAACAAGCGCTCGCATGTTCGAAACGTGCCTATGGATGTGGATATGCTTTCCCCGCCGGGTCAAGCACTATGCTTCCCGTTATCGAGATCCACTAACTCGACGGAAATACAATAAGGCAGAGAGCCGGATGGGTAGCTCCGGCTATGGGGGCTAAGAAGAGTAGAATCGGGTCCGAGTTGATGAAAACGAGTATCGAAACTGGTAGCCACATTTAGAATAAAGATAGACGAGATGTCAGTGTCGAATGTCTCTATCGCTGCAGTACTGGTGTGATAGAGTTCCCGTTTAAACGTTAGTATGTGTCCTACGAAGAAAACCTGGTCGAAGAGGAACTAGGCTCCGGATCACGACCAGAACTCTGAGCATCGAGGCCGTCGATATCCAGAATTTCTCGATTATGAATGCCCTCGGAAGCGTTCCCCGTAACGCGCACTCGGTGGGGTTTTACGATCGATCGTGAGGACATTACCGTTTGGCACGAGGAGTGTGAGTTGACGGCACCGGTGCAGTTACGACGCTGTTAAGTCCGGAAGATGTGGTGGTGTATGATGCGTATTCTGAGAACGTCAACAACCAACCTGATATCTAAAACTGTCGAACACTGCAAGAGTCCATTGTGGAGGGTGCGCAACGGTGGACGCCACGGCCCAATCAGAGCTCAGAAAGCTTGCCTCATCCAGGCCGTTGCAGCAAGGGGTATATCTGAGGCGACTTAACCGTTAACCTCGTCCCTCGGCACACCCAAGGAAGTGTGCCTAGATGGTTCCTGGTTGGTCAGATTGCGTGGCGCGGTGGTATGTGAACGCGTCGCACGGGCAGCACTGGCTAGCTGATATCTGACGGAGGTCCACATCTACAAAGTGAAAACGCAGATGGGAGGGGATTCCGATCAAGCAGGGCCGAGTGATAGGTGTTCCGTCCAGAATATCTTGGTGACAACCTGGTTCATCACAGGCATGACTTTCGGAAAGAGATGATTTCTCATCATCAAATAACCGCAACGAGCAGTCTAGGCCACAGCGGCGTTAGCGATCCTAGTGCACCGTACATATGCAGGTAAATATGTATGTATAGTGGAGAATAAGGACTGCGGGGATGGGAAAATCTGATCTGTTTCTAAAAGTAAGATGGCAGATGGGCGGGGAACGATATCTACATAGGATCAATATCGGTCGGTGGTAGTTGGAGCCTCAGGAACCCGGCAGGACCGTGGCAGAGCAGCCAATCGTACCATTCACAAGCTTCAGCGACCCTCCAAGGATGTTGTATGTGGTATTATCATCCTGCCCTACGGTATCAATACGAGTCGACCTTTCCACAAATTCATCCACAAGCATGGACAATTACGTGTGCTCCAGATACCTTACAGTATTGTATTCAAGGCCTATTCGTTACATGCATTTACTCACTAGGGTGTACGCCGGGTGTCTCAGACCGCTAACCACAGATCCTGGCGGCTCCTCCCATACTATGTAGCAACGGAGCGGGCTCTTTCCACTCTATATATATCGTGGCTACCTATATACTGGGTATGTACGCGTATTTAGGGTGAATCTGGAAGGTGGTATATGGGTCGAGGGCCTACAATGTATAGCGTTTTAGGCTGGCCGTTATCGACCGAACCTGCATATCATTTACAGAGAGATCCCTGACCTTTAATGTCAAGTGCGTCCGGCCAATGCGCCACGCGGACGGCTTCTAGAAGGCTGTGTGTTGATCCATCGGGACGTCGCTACACGATGGATCCTTACATGTGTGGCCCCCTACGGCAATGCTTCCTTGGTTGAAAATAAAAGAAGGCCGTTCCCCCCTATCACAGCACATTTTTACACCGCATGTACAGCACTTATTTGTGCACGCATCAACTATTGCTCACGCTTTTGCAAGGCGCATCTGGGAGCAGTGGTTTGCGGACCCCTCCATGGTGGGGGACGGAGACCCCCGCCGAAAGAAACATCAGATTCTAGACATGACTGAGCTTATGCGTACTGCCTTACCGCCTCCCCTTTCTTTTGGCACCAAGCTGGCGAGAGGTCCCACAGCCCCTGTCGAGCTCACGAGCTTTAATTGTCCGTCTTCTAGGTCATCTAAAACACCGTGGTGCTCCGGTATCTAACCCACCTCAAGATATTACCAGCTATATATGTCGGGGTGTAATAGTTGGCCAAACCGAAATTTTGCTGGTAGGTTGGGTGGCATTGTCCAGATATCCCGGTAGCGGGACGGGTAGGGAGGACACCCTATTTTTGTTTGGATTCCGTCCCCATCAACAAAGGCGTCGAAAGCCACGGGCGATATTAATGCCCGACTCAAAGTGCTTTTCCGATCTCGTAATAAGTCTATGTAGGACGGTGGGGGAAGGTTATGGCTGAAAGCTGGACACCAGTTGACCCCCCTGCAACTCCCAGCTATTACACCCACGGGGGTTCACCATTCGTCGTGACGATCACTAAATTGAAGACTGAGCTGCGACGCACGGAGCAAGACGGAAATATGGATTTCAACTCTGGTCCCCCTTTTTTCAGTCAAGGGACCTTACCTCGGTATGCTTTCCCAGTCACTGCATATGTACCTCGGAAATGCGCGGTTATAGCTCAGGTACCTGTTTACGATTGCGCGGAATAATTGTCTCTTGGGGGAGGCCCGATTAAGGTTAGATGCCCCATTAGACAGAATCTATTTGCAGCTCCTAAAGTTGGCATATTAAGTGAGTGCTTGATAGTCTAATAATCTAGTCTCACTGATAGGGATAATTGCAGCTAGCCTATCGTGCTAAGCCTAACCGCCCCGCTCCTTGGAGGGGAACCAAAAAAAAAAAGGTTTCGCGGGGCATCAACTCATCCCACTATTTCGCCCTGAAAAGCATCGAAGGTAATAATACATAATACAAGGAACAGAACCGAACTTCACTCTTAGATTTATCTTCAAATTCTTTCAGATATACTGTCCTGCGTCATACATAGTAAGTAATGGTTTTTTTTGTCTCCATTTCAAGAGTTCCCTTCCTTACATGGATATCATGGCTCCATGTTTACTAGGTATCTATACGTAGTATGCATGTGTTATCCCAAGAAACAGACTCTACGTACACAAGCCCAATCACCTCATATCGCTAAGCTTCGGTGTGTCGTTCGGCGGTCGCCCCAGAAGCGGCCACTTTCATATCTTTGTTCGTCTACCTATTCCATGTCTGGCCTGGGGGTCTGAGCTGTGTGTTATGTATGGGATGTATATATGGATGGGTGTATATGTATGCGCGTGCGTGAGTGAGTAAGTGACTTGGCTCGCTTGTTTGCCTGTCTTGTCACTTTCCGCTACTCGGGCTACTCCCCTCTTCCAACCTTGTCTCCCTGTGCCACACCCCCCAAAGTTTTTTTTCTCCCTTTCCCCTTCTTAGAAGAATACAGAAAATCAGACTGGCCTCCTCTCCGTTTCCTTCTCTTTTTTTTTTCTCTCTTCTTCTCCCCAGCATGAGCGCCCCAACCCCAACCGACAGCCTTGTGGAGCCCGTCGCAAACAACGCTACATCTCTGTCCGGAGCCACCCCATCGACACTCACTCCAGATGCCTCGCGACGAGAGCCCACCCCCTCCGCCGCCGGTGCCGCCCAACTCACCAGTCAATCGTTAACTAAGATCGCAAAGGACATGGAGCAGACGAAGCAGCTGGTCATCAGTGCCTTGCAATACCATCAGGATTGGCCTACTCCTGGTGTCAACTTCATTGACATCTTACCTATATTTCGAAGCCCCGTCCTCTTCGCCTCCCTACTCGATGTACTCCTCCACCGGATAGAGGAGACGTTCCCATCTAATAAGCCTGAGGTCATCGTGGGACTCGAAGCCCGCGGCTTCCTCTTCGGACCTACCCTAGCCTTGCGGCTAGGCGTTCCCTTCGTCCCAGTGCGCAAGTCGGGCAAGATGCCAGGCACTTGCTTAACCGAGGTCTACGAAAAGGAATACGGCAAAGACGAGTTTCAGATTCAGGCCGATAGCATCCAGGAAGGCCAAAAGGTCCTGATTGTGGATGATATACTCGCGACTGGTAAGTTCCAAATCGCCTTCTAATCGCCGTTTGTGGCCCCTCCCAAAGTCCTGAATGCCGTGCTCTTGCTGGTCTTTGGTGGATCACATCCATACCTGCCAAGTCCGGCTGGCTGCAGGGAATATGCGCGAGGGCTCTAGCGATCCGTCAGGCAATTCTCCGGCACAGGCCTGAATCTTTGCCAGTGAGGTCGTTCAATCGCGCTCTACTCTAAGTCCTTGCTACTGCCGTCATCAGAAACCTAGCGCCCGTGTTGGCTGCTTAGCGACGTCTCTCCTGTACACAGATGGGCCCCTCCAAAAGAGCGACCAGTCTGAAGATCTATTACACTGTTCTACCCGCGATGTTTCACAAACATAGCGTGACTTTCTGAAGCTAACGCAAGTTTTAGGAGGGACAGCTGCCGCCGCAAAGAAACTTGTTGAGAAATGCGGGGGCGACTTTATAGGATATCTCTTCATCATTGAGATCACCGTACTGAGAGGACACGCTCAGCGGAAACAGCTTGGTGACAAGCCACTTCTCGCTCTCGTTGAGGACTAAAGAGGCCGAGTAATCGAAATGGTCTACTTGGGACATACCGCTAGCATTACTTAGCCTCTTCGTCAAAAATTCCCCGGGGGCATATACCCATGGGGTCGAGTCTATTACTCATCCATCGCAGTGTCTCTGCTATCATTCTACGCCTCCGACTCGACAGAGCGAACTAAACCAGGCCTCGGGAGGAGGGCTAATTAACCCAACCAGGCAAGAAAGCTATAGGGCGGCCCAGTAGGGAGGGAAGTTGAGGTTGCACTAGTCGGAGCTTTTTGGGGCAACAGGGGTAAACCTGAATGCATTGTGCGTCTGATTTTGAATCCGAGACTAGAGAGGGAATATGTAATTCAGTAATTGGGACTCGGACGATGGTCACTTTCTGTCCTAGGCCGTTCCAGCACAGTGCTGACCTCAGCATATTGATACCTAGCCGGAGGAAAGGAAATCATCGTACCACGTCTCTGCGCCATGTTAGAACGAAGACGGCACCTGCCAACCGATCTATCGCGGAAGGCCGTCCTGACCGGGCAACAGCCTACCTCCATAGGTAGAGACTCCGCCGTCTCATTAGGCAAACAACGTCTAAGAAATGCTCTAGGGTGGGCGCTCTAGCAATCAACTCTGTGAATATCTTAGAAAAGTTATTCTTACTGTTATTTCAGCAAATAGCAGCGATCAACCGTCGCGAAAATCGTGCAACCTAACACAGCGGACAATACCATGACCCCTAGCACAATCGTAAGCGTAAGCTTATGTGCTTTGCCGTGCTGTGTTGCGTACCGACGGGGGCTAGGCGGGAGTGATGGAACGACCCAACGAATCCCTTGACTGCGGATGAGGTGCTAGCTAGGCCAATGAGCTTTCTCACTTGTCCGTACGGTGATAAGACCGGCCGCGGTCCGGGCTTAAGGAGTGCGTCTCGTGTCTTTCTTCGCTCGACGTTGTAGGTCCCCAGGCTTGGGTTTCGCTGATCTGGCGTACTATAGATGGGTTCGTCAGGAGGTCTATCTCGAAGGCTGCCTATCGAGGCTCACTGTAAGTATCTGTCTCTAGAGTTGTCAGTTAGGTTCGGCCTCGCGGTTTTCGGGGAGCATACCCGTCATCATACGTGTTTGTGCGCAGTTCGAAGGTCGGATTGCCACGAGTGTCCGTGTAGCCTGTGGCTAAGCAATGATGTGTGTGCCTCGCTTCCACTATATACAGTAATGGGAACAGGAACAGTTTGGTTGTTCCCAAGAACGGTGCCTAGTCGCTAACAGTTCGTGCTGTCTGTTCTATGTATACCCGTAGACTCAATGCATATATCGCAGGTGACATCATGAAAGCATAGATGCATTTTCCGCAGAAACATCTCAGGGACGGAACTACGAAGCCTTCTCTAGGCCGTATATACGGAAATGGCATTTGAAACTACGAGACGACTTATAGATCTGTCTGCTAGACAACGACCTCCCTTGTCTCTTCCGCAGCGCTTCATCGGTAGTCCTAATCAATGCTATCAGAGGACGAAAAGCGCCGTCGAAGCATCGCGTATCTATCTATACTGCCCTAGACACCCTACCTAGTCGACGGGAAGATCCAGGAAAGACATTAATTATCGCTCCGTACACCAAGAGAGCGGGCCCCGAAGAGGTACGGATATAGCCTGACTGACACACAGCACTGGACTGGGATTCCGCCTATGTGAAGCAGCAGACCTAGTCACCCAAGTCGCCGTCGGCCTGACCAGGTGTCTCTGACGTGCTTTTGCGGTATCAGTCAACGGGGGCACATACACAGTATACATAACACCGATGCCTCACGGCCTCCGAGGTCGTATCATCTCCCGCCAGCCGGAAGATGCCAGGGCAGATTCAGGGGTTACGTACAATGTCCCCTAAGTTACCAGGGAGGAAGGAGCCGTACTGAAAATGCAACCTCCTACCCCTAAGCACAAACGAACACCATCTTAGTCAACCGGCATTGGTCATTCTATCGAACTCGAACGGGCCAGATGCAAGCGGTCTCTATTCTTGTACGACAGCTTCGCCTTGCCCGACGGAGAGCCGTCACTCGAAAGTAAGCGTCCGGATAGCTAGGCCCTTGGCCCAACTGTGAGGATGGCCTAGCAAAGCTAGAAGAACGAGATCACACGGGCGAGGTTGGCTCGGTGATGCAGGTGGACGGAATCAACTCCGAGGTACCTCGAACGAAGCAGCTGGCTCGCTACCTGCGAGCCTCTACTCACGCCACAGATAACGACAGACCGAGACGGTCGATAGGCTACGTCGTACTCCGCCGATGAACGAACGGTAAGCAGTGCCCCAACCCCTTAACCGGGACGCGTGGGTGTGTCGGTTATGACGGACTGCCGCAGCTCTCGTGCGGCGGGCTCTTGCAAAGCCCAAAAGAGCCCGGGGCCGAGCGCGGCAAGTAGTGGCTCAACTTCGAGTCCGCAGCATCCATCTAATAGCACCTCCCTCTCCGTCAACACTACCTGCTCTCAACAAATGGCACGAACAGCATTCCGCAGTCCCAACACACATCCGCGTATCTACGCAAGTCCAGACACGCGCCGGGATCTGATTACAACACAACGCCACGGCCAGACCGAGTTACCCAGCAGACCGGCAGAAGTACCTGTCCACAGCCCTCAACCGGATCTCAGCCAGCCCCCATAATTCAAGGCTATCTACACTGAAGAACAAACGGCAGACATGACGGTACCAACCACCATAACGAGTTCGTCCGTACCCATCCGCCTACTGCTATGCGGAGCAGAGCAGGGGAACCCGGCGACGGGGCTGGTATCTTCATAGGAAACTCGGACAGAAACCGTTGACACCAAGTATTCAGGACCTACCTCACGGTCCCTGATACCTACTGTGGTGCGGTGGCTTTGGCCTGGGACGCAAAATGGCCTCAAAAAGCTGAGGTGACCGACAGCTCTTACCGGAAACTTCAGCCAAGCTCTTTGATTATATGTTGAAGAGGCTGTTGAGAACGATATTAACGCATGGATACTAATTACGGGCGTAGAAACGTAGGCGAAAGAGTGGTCCCCATATCCTGGCCCATGTCACGTGCACCAGAAAAGCCCTAATACTCCGTATACGGGCGCGATAAAATGGTAGATGAGAAACGAACTTCAGTTGTAAGAGTTTCTATTAGCTATTAAGAGAATGCATCAGCCGGCGCGAGCCCACCCTACATGGCAGGACACCTCGCACGACATGACTCCCGCGTCGCGACGCTCCCAACCCGACACCCAAGCCATTCCGGAAACTTGTAAGCCCGCGGTCTGTCTCCGATGTAAGTTTGGTCCTGTCGATTGTTGTACTTTCGCCTTTGATTTTCTGATCCATTTCTTTCAAACGACTGTTCTTTCGGGTATACTGGGTATCAGCAAAGAGATAGGAAAAGACTGTGAAAGACAAGAGGTGCTCCGCGCATTGTCGAGGCGACTAGACATGCAAAAAGCAAAAGAGGGAATACGAAACATCAAAATCATATGCGCCACCTCACTCGCAACATCGCTCCAGTTCATGCTGTCCCAATGGTTCGCCTGAAAGAAGGTTCGTTGACGGCCGGAGGTGGGGGGTATCAGTATTCAGAGGCACTCTTGACGGGGTATCTTGAAATGCAGATCCGTTCCCGACCAAACCCGAAGAGCCAGTAGGGCTCTTGTGAAAACATCATGAAAATGAAAAGCGATGCAGTAGCCCACGATCACGGAAACGGGACCTGGTCAAAGCTGACGCCGGACTCTACGCGGCGGCAGGGACCGGGGCCGGAGCAGAGACGACCGGCTTCTCGGCGTTCTCCTCAGTGACAGGAGCAGGAGCAGGTGCAGCCTCTTCAGGCTTGGCCTCAACCGCGGCAGGCTCTTCGGGTTTGCTCTCGGCAGCCTCCTCGGCGGTCTCAGCGGGCTTCTCCTCGGCAGGCTTCTCAGCAGGCTTCTCCTCAGCCTTGCCCTTGCCCTTCACAGTTTGGCGGAGCTTGGAGAAGAAGGGAGGGGACTTGACCTTCTCGCCTTCCTCGTCGGAGGTAGCGGCCTTGTCCTTCTTTCCGAAGGAGAAAGGCAGCGAAGATTTCCGCTTGTCGCTCTTCATCTCCTTCTTGGGCTCGCCGTTGGTGGCAGGGGCAACCTCAGTGGTCTCGGTGGGAGCAGTAGCCGGTGAAGTGACCTCGGTAGAAAGAGGCTCACTAGTCTCCATAGCCGGGATGACAGGAGCGGACTCAGCAACCGGCTCAGCCTCGGCCGTGGTCTCCTTCACCGGGGTCACAGGGGCAGCCTCACCGGGCTCGGTCACGGTCTTCTTCTTGCCGAAGGACAAGCTGCTGAAGATGCTATGAAAGGTCAACACCTGATGACCGACAAACACACAGGTAGGGGGTTTCGACATACCTAGAACGCTTGGAAACCGAGGGTCTAGCAGGCGCCTCCTTAGGGCTCTCGGCGGTCTCAGCTGGAGCAGCCGGAGTCTCGGTGGCAGGCGTCTCTACGACAGGCTCAGTCGCAGGAGTAGACTCGGCAGGAGCTTCGGCACTAGCGGTGCCCGTAGTCTCAGCTGGCTTATCCTCGGCAGGCTTCTCTTCGGCAGGGGTCTCCTTCTTGGGCTCCTCCTTCTTGCCGAGAAGGTTGCCAAAGATAGAAGCGCGCTTGCGGCTAGCAGAGCGACGGTCCTTCTTGTCCTCCTTCTTCTCCTCCTTGACTTCATCCTTCTTCTCTTCCTCCGCGGCGGCGTCCTCCTTGGGAGCTTCAGGTGTAACCTCTTCCTTCGGGGTCTCAGCAGCAGGCTTCTCTTCCTTCTTGGCAGCAGCAGTAGGGTTCAGGCTCTCCATGGTGTGTTTGTAGTTCTCGCTCTCGGTGACAGTAGCAGCGAGCTCCTTGGCCTCGGCGATCTTCAACTTCAGCTGAGACACCCAGTTGTCACGCACGGCGGTGGTGGGGGCCTTGAAGGTGTGCTTGTGGCCCTTGGAGGTGAAAGAGAACTTGTTGCCGCCATCAGTGGTAGGCTCGGACGCATCCGCCTAGGTGCCGTTAGTGTTGTCGCCTACAGCAACTGCCATGGGTTACCTACCAGAGGGATAACACCAGTAGGGGTAGCCTTGTCGGATTCCTTGGCGATGAACAGAAGACCCTTGCCGGTCTCGGCAGCCCACGAGACAACATGATGGGAGACGTCGGTGGCCTTCTCATTCTTCAGGTAGGTGGCAAGCTTGTCGCTGCTCATGGCTTCGGAGCCAAACCAGAAGTGGTTCTTGGAGAAGATGATGTTCCTACGACCTGTCAGCTCATGCTCATCTCGTCCTCGTCCATGTGGTCATGCGTACTTAGGGAAGCTCGCCGGGGCGCCCTTGTGCTCCAGGGTGCCAGCCTCGATGGGCTCGACCTCCTCCTTCTTCGGCTCCTCCGCGGCAGCAGGAGTTTCGGTGGCAGCGGCTGTCTCGGTGGCTTCGGCGGGGGTCTCTGTCGCAGTGGTGGTCTCAGCAGCCGCCACCGCCTCGGTGGCGGGCGTAGTCTCCTCGGGCTTTGTCTCGGTGACAGCCTCGGTAGTGGCGGGGACAGCCTCAGGGACTGGAGTGGGCTTCTGCTCGTCGGCCATTTTGATTGTTTTGGACGTATTAGAAAAGAATTGGGGTATCAATATTATGTAGGTTGTATGACAAAACAGAGGGTATCAAAAGGCAGCAAAAAAGGAGTATCTACTGAATTAATGTAGCAAGTAGTAAGTAGTATGTTCGGTTCTGTTAAGGGAGGGGATACTGCTTGGCTCTTCAGAGGGGGAGGGCTACGAGATAGTGACCCGATTTGTTTGTAGGAAGAATAGAGGGTCGGGGGGGGTGACTGATATTTTCTCGAAATTCGAGTAGCACGAGAAGGAGGGAAGGAGGAAGATGGCGTGAAAGGGGAAAAGCAGTCGCTGCCGGGACTTATTTATTCGGTCTATGTGATATTAGCGAATTAGGGATATGAGAAGGTACATACCATTCACAGGGGTATTCCTAAGTACGTACCTTCCTGCAACAGCCCAAACATTGGATTCTGACTGGATTCTTGAATGGTGACCCACTCTGACAGTACTGCAGTAGACCCACCTGCAACCCCCTTATTACCGTAAATGGATGGATCCACCTGGACCGTGGAATTTTTGATGAAAATCGTCAAGGGCATCTTCAAGGGCCCTCTCGTCCAAGGAGAGGGGATGGAAGGAAAAAATGGGACGATATGGCTCCGACCTCTGGACTGACTCCCTACCTGTATGTATTTTACTGCTTTGCAGGTCCGTTCGACCCGCTTTCCAAACACACATCACTCCTAATAAATCGCCTATCGAGTTCCATATTATACCCCAATTCCTTGTATTAGTAGGAAGTCCAGTCGGCTCTTCGATTCCGGCTTCTGTCTGTGCTACACATATGCATGTACACGGGGCATGTATGACTGTACGGGAAGTAATGTACCTATGCAAGGAAGATCACAGGAGGCGAGACCCGTGTCTGCTGTTGCTCCTACTAGAAGTTTTACATTAGAGACATGCCAACGAATCAAGTTGCCGAACCTGATATTGAGCGCCCTCATACAGTCCATTCATGGCCATGGCATGGAACCCGGTCCAGTTGCTAGGGCATCAACATGCGGCAAGGCTTGGTCCGTGCTGGCTACGTTTTCTAAAATGAAGCCCAGTCCAGCAGAAGAGGAGAGAAATTACAGCGTCGCTAGCAGGATACTGATAACGCTGCCAACAGACAAGGGTGTGTGTGTGCATGTGTCCTCCTCTGGCCACTGCTTCTCAGTAGGTAGCGATTGTCGAACGCGCCACCATGCGTCCCTTTCTAGACCATCCTAGACTAGCCTTGCGGTCCTACAAAGATTTTGTCGAGGTCTCGCGAGGGGGGCGAGCGCCGGGACCTTTTCCCCCCAGACAATTTTGTTCTTCCTTTGGCGGGGACCATATCGTTCTTTATCGCACTGCCCCTGCTCCGGCACAATGTGATAGGAGAGCGTAAAGGAGAAGGATATGGGCAACCGTCACACTTGGGGTTAAGCTCTTATATATGCATGTTTACACCCGCGGAGTCTTAAGCAGGTAAGTAGGCTGGAACGGAGAGACTCGCGAGAATAGGTATATTTCTCGTGAGAAGTTGCTACAGTGGTTGTACAATTACTGGTTGGCCCAACGATCGAGGCGGCGGGCATGTTTGCGATGCCCTGCCGATTCCGATAAAGGACGCCAGTTTCCAACTCCGCCCCGATGCAGCTCATCCTCGTCGTGATGTTTATGCACTACTCTGCGTGCACACACGTACTGTGCATTCTTGCTGCATGTGCATCCGTGAGCATGTACGTACGGCTGCAGCCCGAGATCATAGGGCACGATTTTATTCGATAGAGAAGGGCAGCCCAAGAGTGCTTGCAGTGGTAATCCACATACCCACCTTCGCCCTATAAGTACCTCTACTAGTGGTCGAGCAGACGAAAGAGGCTTAAGGTAGCTAGCTATCCATCCCCTCGTCGAGCTTCAGGATTCTAACTGGAATGGGCAGGGCTAGTCTAGTATCCACCAGCCAGCAGTGCCGGCATTGGAATCGACATTTAGGGCTCATCTCTCGAGGGACCTCATTGGCTGCTAAAGAACGTTTAGTTTATTTGAAGCGTTACCTGCTGCAGCTCCGGAAAGCAAACCCCATCATGCCCATGTGATATTTGGTACGAGAATTGAAAGGAGATCAAATCGTGAGCTTTGCTCGTCGATTTGCCCCGTTATTTTGTGCGCTATCCTCCGAACCTCATTAAAATTAATTACGGGTAGCGATAATCTCGTACAGGGCCACTTTACAAGATGACCCCTCGTGGATGGCATGGCTTGCAAGATATGAGAATCAACCAATGTTCACACAAACCCGCAGATTACCTCGGTACTCGAATTAGTGACATGTAGGTGATTATTAAAGTATGTTGGCTCCCACACCTCGATTCTCTATTCTTAAGCTTCTGTTCGCCTTTTCTACCGTCCTCTGTTTGCACTGTCGAGCATTGTACGAACTTTGAAGAGCTCTCCCATGTACATCGTCAAGTGGTCTGGACGAAGGTGGGTCTCGCGACGGTCGCGCCCCGGAATGCGACAATGACAGCCGTCCCAACCCAGTTATTCTGTTAGGTTGTTACTGTGCTGACCTATGTAAGCAGAATATGCAGGTCACAACTTATCGGCTCTGCCTATAGCTATGCTGAACCTGTTATCTAGCGCCGAGGGGGGCCACATGCTCATGTTCAGCATCCCAGGACTCCTTTCCTTCGTCTACCTACTAGGTTCCAATGTAATCCTGGTCTCCTGCATCAGACGAGTCCGGAACAGGACCTCGGCGGATTCCAAGGAATTGTAAATATACAGCGTGTTGCCATATCCGGTTCCCATCCCCCGGCGATGAGTTCTCGACAAAAATTGGTCGTGCTCGGAATTAGCGCAAGGCTCCGCTACCGCCAATTTCCGCTGCAATTAATCGAGTCCCACCCACATGGAATCAGGGGACTGATGGACCGTCTCGACCCCGGGCCGGCCTTTCGACTTGATCTTTCTCCTGTGAACCAGCCCTGCAGTTGGATCCCGAGCGCTAGGAGGTTACCTACTCTAACCGGGACCCAATTCCTTCAGTCCAGTAGATTTCAATTGGACAGGTTACGTAAGTGTCGACTTTGTGGGTATCTACGGTTTTGAATGCCAGTAGTAACTGTTGAAACAGCCGAGTAGCTTTCTCTAGCCTTCAGAAGTCCGGTGAATTACAGTGGACAATTTGCTGCCCAGGGCTCGTCTAAACTGAGCCGCCTGAGCTGCCAGTCATGCAAGGACAGGGCACGAGTTCAGCTTCTATAAAATGGCCCGGCACCCGACAGTCTAGCAAGCTAATAACATTAGATCAAAGCAAGACATCTGAGATACTATGCGCTCCGGTTTGCGGAAACATTCGATAGCTGGCCCTTGCCTGTTGAATACAATGTATAGTCGGCGCCTAAAGCGCCACCTCGTATGCGTGTCCGCGCCACGGTTGCGTACCTATACTTGTTACAGGAACCGGCCACCGAATATCCGACAGCACGATTTTGTTTCAAATCTGGCTGCCGTGGCTTCCACTCACTCGACGTGTACGCATGGTGTTCCAATTTGAACGTAATCGGATCCATCCATGTGCATCAGATTCATCACGGCCCTGCATTTGACACGAGCGCCGCGAAAGGGCCCTGGCCAACTCGAAATATGCATGTAGCTAGAGCCGCCATGTTTCGATTGCCGCCTCGACTTCGAACAACTCGGCAGACCCCGTGACTTAGCCGGCCAATCTTAGCCGTCTAGCAGGTACGGAATCCGGGTTGGCGGGGTGATTGGCCAGGAACTTACGCCATAATAATCCGCTTCATCCGGCCGTCTTCAACGTTCGCCTCTTCTGCTGTACGCTCTTACTCCGGAGAGGATAGAGGATTCCCCAGATGATATGAACAACTTGGCTCGCAACGGCAATGGAGAATCGTGAGCTATTGAGACCACCAGAATCTGCTTCAACCCATGGTTGCCGTGATGTATGAACACCATGATATGTTGAACCTTGGCGGGCCAATCTGACCGTAACTCCCATTTCGGGCTATTCCTACTAAGCACAGGCAAGCAAGTTGCAAAACTCTGCATTTCTTTGGGTCTTGTGCAGCCGAGCCTCGTAACCAAGGGCCGGTGGGTAGGTGACTCCTGATGACTGTGAGCGCTGTATCGGACCAAACCAAACGCAGTTATTTCTCCAAGAGGATAGATAAGGCTATACACCACAGGGAGGTATTCGGTTACTCTAAGTAATAGGCTGCTATATTGTCCATCGCATGACACCCGGAGAATTCCCGATCGCAAATGTCTTGGTAGGACAAAAATGAATCTAGATAAACTGGACTTCACGAGTGGTCAGACGCCGCTGGGGTTCGCGCTGAAACTGGTGGCTTGACCGGTGGGCCCCCGTCGACAAACAAAATCACCATCGGTGCGATGCCGTCCTGTAGTCTTGGTTTGCCGGTCCCCTCATCAGCAGCTAATGATAGTCTGTCTACGCTATGAGCTTAGACTCGCCCACAGAAAGTCCTGTCGATAGCTTTAGTCTGTTATTATACTTGCTAATCGCTCCTATCATAAACAGAAACGATGTTCATGCTAAGTTTCACCCCCAAGGAGATGGGTGGGTTCCCTTCCTTTGGCTTGCTCTTGGCAACTTCCTTCGAAGTGCGACACCAAATCCACCCCTCGTTACCCCCCTCCAGCGAACTTTAACTGTCGGCTGGCTCCGAACAGCATCACCGCGTCTTCTGTCTTCATCAGCCTCTCGAAGAAAATACTTCGCAGGACTCTTCCATACATATCGGAAAGAGCTGCATAATTATAGCTGCATCGATATTAGCCGCACTCGTTTCATATCGTCCGGGAGCCCCTTTAGATGTCCGGCCACGGATCCATATAAATTTGATGCATTGACTCTTATTAACTTACAACTTGCGGTCTGTCTCAAGGTCTTCGTAGAAATCAACCCGTGCGGCCACTCCTTCTTGCAGGTAAGGGGAGATGATTACGTAGCTACATGCAGAGTCAGCGTGGCCCAAATCTCCGACTTGACCCTTCATGTCGAGAGGAACACACCGTCTATCGAACCGATCAAACCTTGCTAGACTCCCCTCTATGATTCCGTAATCCTACGGTCCTAGTGATGAAAACGACGCAGAAACCCGCAGCACCTATCAACGTTCTGAACTCGACATTCAGTGATGGTAGTAGTATCTAGCAACTCCGCTCCTCAGTGGTGTCCGCGTACGTGTGTGTGTGTCATGGCTGTCGTTGATGGGCGCGTGAGCATACCACATTTGCAAGAGTGGTGGCGCCAAGCTTTCCCCTCATCGACCGCTTTGCGTAATCTCTTCACGTGCACATGTCGTGCGTGGACTTCCTCCCTCCACAATCCGATCCCTATTCCCTGTAACCCCACGCTGCGAACGCCCCTCCATCATGGCCCCGGTATTGTATGTATGTGTGTATCGGCGTGTTGCTGACTCGCAGTCTCAGCTGAACTCTCCAGCCAGACCTTACACATCGAACTGACCCGGCAGATATTGCATTACGACATGTAGATAAGCAGAAGATGCATGACACTCGACCCATGCTGTGTACATCGTCGCCTTTCACCACCATGTTCTCACGGCCCTCCCCTACTGTATTCTCGCCGTTTAAGGTCCTACAACGCAAGTGCCGTTCCTGGTAAGGGGCGGCACCCTCCGCCTATCAATCGCTACCAGGACCACCTTCTGCGGCCCTTGGAGAACCCCTTTCCGTAGCTCGCCCACGTGGGGCCACATGACCAAAGATTTGACCCGGACCGGCGCCCCACCGTGTTCTGCCCTCCAATGGTGGATGGTCCCGAAGCCGACTACACATCCGATAGGCTGGCCGCACAATGGTCATCCACGACGCACCTGGAATCTTCCACAAGCTGAACTTGAAAGTCCTCGGCTTACAGTCGTTGTATTTCCACTTGCTTATGCTTTGGGGCCCGCCTCGTGAGACTCTTGTTCTGCCGAGACTTGTGGGGCCGGTAATTCAAGCGGAGACAGTGCCCGGCGACGGTGGTATCCGGTACCAGTTGACTCTCAGTTTCCCCTATACACTTTCCGGCTTGGATCTGGAGATGTCGGCGAAGTCATCGCTATAGACTGTGCAGGGCACAAATCATCGTATTCAAGAAAGTCGGCATGTTTTGGGAAAGTCAACGTCAGGGGGGGAAGTCGGCGCCCTAGGGGGGAAGTTGATGTCTTTAAGGGGGAGGCGGTACCCATATAATAAGAAGCTGACACTTTAAGGGGGAAACCGACGTCCTTAGGTGGGAGGCAATTCCCATACAGTGGGAAGTCGACGCCTTTAAGGGGGAAAGTCGATACCTTCAGGGAGGAAGTCGATACCGATATAGCGGGGAAGCCGACGTCTCAAGAGAGGAAGTCAACGCCTTTAGGAGAAGTCGACGCCCTTAGGAGAAGTCGACGCCTTCAAGAGGGAAGTCGATCTGCTTAGGGAGGTCGGCGTACGCAGGACTTATTGGAGTCTTGGTCGTGTGTTCGGCTTCGGCACCCATGCGGATTTCCAGCTCGTAAAAGGGGGTCTGTGTTTTAGCTCTCTGATATGTCAGTCGGCCCTGAACACTAGCCAGAAGGAACGAATTTGTCTCTTAAGCACGCATTTCGTCAAGGATCTCGTCCGCTAGGTACTCTTTCCTGCTTATATGACCATAGACAGCTCTACAGCTCGATTCAGGTCACCTTGACAGTGGACGGCTCCGCACCTGTATGGTTAATCGGCAAGTAACAGGTATGAGAGAGGTCGGCTTCCGGCTTTGTGGCTTGTTGTATCCCAGACAAATGTCGATTTAACCGGCTTCAGTCACGGCGCAATTGCACTTGTCCATAACAGCCAGTGTTTGACCAATTCATTCACTAAATGATGTGATCGTTTGAAGCACAATTGATAGGCTTGGCTAGCTTCTTTCTCCTGGGTTCGTCGCTGTTGTCCGTGGTCTGCAGGATTCAACGTTGGCGCCTTCCGCCAACCCAGTATGGCGGTCGTCTGTCGGTGCTGGCCTGCAGATCCAGGGGTAAATTGCTTCAGATTGTGGATCTGCTGCCAGGGGCTGATCTCATCAAAGCCTTCCCTCTTCTCATTTGTCTTGTGTGATGGATAGCCATAACTCGACACCTGCTCAAGCCTGCATTAGCTCATGATTATAGAAGCCTGCTCTTAGTCAACTTACCTCCGTTATGGCTCAGAATAAGCCCTCCATCCCTCCGTAAGGCTTGTGGTGTTCATTAGTATTTGTCGGCCAGTAGACAGTGAGGATCTGCGGGATACAAAGCGTCGAAGGAAGGTAGGGGAGGGTTTCTTTGTTCGCGTCACCATGCTATCGGGTCAATTCGTGTAGCAGTCACTCACACCGCTGTGCTCATGCTTGACACCCTCATTACTTTCTAGTCTTGCGTCAGCACGGACAACGACTTCTCTGTTGGGGAACTTCTACCTCAGGCATAGCATGAGCTCAGGGTCGCATGATCCATGTGGGATCTGGTGTTTCCAGAGAAGATGGGCTCAGTTCCTACAATAGCAAATACGATATAAGGGCACTTGAGGTTCCTCCAAGAGGGCAGGCGTCGCGGCAGCGCTATCTGTCATGCTGCTAGCTCTGTTCACGGGAGCAACAGATCTGCTGTGACCCCTCAATTAGTGCGCGATCTCTCGTCTTATAGACAAGACTCTCTCCTGGAACTTGTTGCCCCCATTCTTGGGTGTAGATACTCAATCTTTGGAAACATTGTTGTTACGCGCTCCGGTCCGCGCTACGACAAGTTGGCGCCTGAAGAGAAATCCTCGTAAAGTCACTCAATGGCAGTTGCTCTGTCAATAGCCGCCTGATCCAGAACCATTCTTACCAACCCCCATTGTGGCGGTTTGGGTGTAATCAGGAACGAGTTCGTTGTCCTTCAGTGACGGCATGGTCGATACTACGAGCAACTAGATAACATTAGACCAGTAAGGCCTACCAGTCAGTCTAACTGAGCTAGGGGCCTTCTGGATGCTGTATCATGCGCTTTAGGTATAATTGATGAATGGGCCTCGAATCTACTTGTGTACTGGGGATTACCAGCTATGTATCCAGGTGCACTAAGCTTATTACCGGCAGGAACGCGTCCTCAGATAGAGTGGTTGCCCGCGTGTCGGTTAGTTGCCCCTGAGCCTCAATGTCGGTTTAATGCAACCACTACTGAATATCCCAGAGGATAACGCGCACCTAGCACTTTGAGGATCATGATTGGCATATTGTAGTATAGTTATCGAAATACGGGTACGTACCGGTCACGCGGTTGGCACTTGAGTTCGCGACAACCTCTTCGCAATAATAATGGGCTTGGCAACTAGCACCTGGCAACAACGGCAAAGACCACAGTCGTCTCTAGTAGAACCGCGTATATTTTACGCATGACCATCTTTTGTCTAAAGCTACTGATTCGGTAGGTCCGTACCTATCTCTACTGGTTGTCCAACTTAGACAGCATCCCTCTTCATACTTCCCCCTTTAGACGTCCTTCCTCATACATACTTCCTCGCATATCCCTCCTCATACATCCCTCCTCATACATCCCTCCTCATACATCCCTCTTCATACATCCATCACCATATATCCCTCTTGATACGCCCCCGATACATCCTTCCATTGCATTAGTCTAGATTCCCTAAGCTCTATGCCGATTGTTGTCGATGGTCGTTTCTATCAAGAAGAACACTTGACAGAGCGCTACGAGGTCGCCAGATATTAGCTCTACCCCTCATATCTCCTTCCAGTCACTATATGCATTCGGCTCCTTCCTATACACCCAACACTTCGTCATCTCGTCTCCCGCATTGACTTCTAAACACCTAAGTTTGGGCGGTGGAGAGCTCTTCACACTCAAGAAACAAATAAACTTTTGCCGCAGCAAGTCCTTGGGGCCATCGGCTAACACTAAGCACCGAGAGCAACAGCGAGGAGCAACATGGATTACCCGACCACTCTTCCATACCCAAGACTAGATGAGCAGCGCGGGATCCTGAAACAAGAACAGGCTCTATTGGAGCCGCTCGCGCAAGCGTCTAAACGGGTGCCAGATAGCCTGACAACTCACCCAGACAGTTTCGGTTCCCTAAAGCGGGTGTACACACGTGATGTCTACGGCAAGGAGTTCCACTTTGCTTATGTGAGGCGCAACAAAGGTCAAATTGACCATGGCATGGCAAGAGCGTTCCGCAAGCGTTACGAGAACGCGAAGTACAACGTATTGTTGCATCCGAACAGGGATGAGAACAACAATCCATGCTATGTCGACCACGACCAGCGTACATGGAGGGATATGGATGCTAGTATGAAGAAGATGCTAGCGCTCAGTTCTTGGCCGCTCCTAAAGGGCGTTCCCACTGTCGTGAGTTAATTACATTTATATTGAATGCTGTCAGCTAACACAGGCGCAGGCACCTTTTGTGAAGAGCGAGACTGGCTTCTCTCGGGTTGTAGCCAAACAACCCATGGCCTTCACGGCCGTATTTACCATGCCTGAAGTCTTGAAGGAGATCTTGAAACATGTCTCTACTGAATGGGAGTCAATGTCCAATCTGGGCCGGACTTGTCAGACGGTCTTTTGCGCCATCGGAGACTCCATGGTATGGATTTCCGCCTTTCCAGTAATAAAAGTCCAGATAAATGCTAATTACGAACAGACCCAATGTGACATGAACAAGGGAGATTTCCTGAATCTCGATAAGTCTGAGAGTCAGCTTGCCGGACTCGTCAAGAAGGGTGAATTGACCCAAGACCAAGCCGATCGAGTCGGTGTATCATGGCTTCTAAGCGTATCACCTTTTCGGATGGAAGGCACGGATCATGCGGAGATCCCTATGAACGAGTACGGGTTCTATGATTACCAGATCATGCTCAAACTACCCACCATGCGTAAGATTGTCGACAGCCATATCAAATTATGTAAGTGTCTACAGATATCCAAACTTGAATACCGGCCGCTAACACATTCCCAGACCGGGCTTTCCTGTATCATGGCGAGCACATGCAGAAGATACTGCTGCATCGTGTGACATTACTGAACATACCAGCTGTTAAGACAATCGTTCGGACGATGTCGAATTTGAGCCACCTTGGCATCTACAACTGTGAGCTGTTGACTCTCCAGGCGGTGATCCCGCTTCTGGAGATCATCACGGAGGCCAACCAACGCCGCCAGGAGCGGAACGCAGCCCATGTCAACTTGGACTTTTCCCCACGTTTCTTCCAGGGGCCCATGGTCAATGGCAAATGCTATGGCGTAATTCCCTACGATAATGGCACGATTAATACGCAAAAAGCAACAGTGCCCATCATAATGAAGGCCATCAACATGGCCTTGGACACAGACATCAACTTGGTGCGTCCCGGAACGGCATTTCGCCGCTATCTGGAGAAGATTCCCTTCAAACTGGATACGCTGTATCACATCCTCGAGGCTATTCACAACATTCGGGACTACAAGAACGGCCTCCACGGTGGCTTGGCCACATTGTCCGAGGACCAGAAACTGGAAATGGAAACGGCCCTATGGTACGACCTTATCATCGCCACTAACGGTAAGTGCATGGACGAGTCAAAACTGCGCAAAATTTTGATGCTCAACAACTCTATTGCGCTGATGGACTGCCGCGATTGCGGTCAGAGTCTGCCGTCGAACTTTTACAGAGGAGAAGTCGTAGCGCGAAGGGCGGAGTATCGTATCTGCCACGGCTGCGAGCTAGCTGACTTCCTCTCACACCACCAATATAATATGCGTCAGCCAAAGGGCGAGCTGGCCATGAAGATGTGGGATTTCGGGAAGATCCAAGATTTCACGACCTTGTTGCGACGTCCCAGCACCCAAGCAAGTGGCATATTGGCCGGCAGCCTTGCCACACGCAACGGCCGTGATCAGCGCGATGCACCAGAGACCTGGCTTGATCGCATGAAAGGCCTGGGCGAGGAACTAGACAAGGCCAGCGCGCAGAGGCAGCACATTATTGCCAAGGCCGAGGATAAGGTTGAGAAGTTGCGTCTTCTACAGGTGAAGAGCGGAACCAGAGACTATATCAAGTCCCAGCTTCGCGAGAATAGCATCCAAGATCTGGTAGAGCGTATCCAAGTCAACATGCTCTTGCTAGGCCGGGCACAGACTCAACGACGGCCTGAGAATTCCGTCGCTACCAATTGGCAGGATCAGATTATGAACTATCGGGAGTCCCTGAGAGAGCAGTGGTCTAAATGGCTCAACAATGACCCATACGCGTTGCCGGGCGATGACGGCGCCAGACCGGACGATCTGTCCCCCGACCCTTGAAACACGTAGCGGTCGGGGCCGTAAAAGTAGACAAGCAGTTAATTAGGTAGCAAAAATTCGGTGCATTGCTTCTATGTTCCTTCTTCATGCGTGATGCCTCGTTGATTTCTGTCCAGGGGTCGAAGCAACGGTAAAAGGGTACATAAATATGGGTACAATTTACTTGTAAAATTAAGTACCTTTGCACCTAAAATATGTCCGTACCAGGGGTCAGTAGAGTAACGGCGGGGTGGCCGCGTCAGGCCCATTATTTGTATGTACATAGCTAGACCTTCGCATCTACAGGAACATACAGAAACAGGGAGATCAATCAGAGAATAACAACCGGTACCCGAATTGCGACCGGTATCTTCACAGGTGGAGAGGATTCGCCTGGTTGTTCCTCGGCAGATAGAGTACCTATGTTACTTTAACTGCAGAATGCGACCAACACGCATTATACTGACCGACCTCGCATGCCACAAGGTCGGGACGACCACAAGTCTTGAATCCAAGCCCGCGGCAATGATGCCCCATCAGAGAGACACGCCAATCACGATGTGCTAGACCCCCGGGAGTATCACCTCTCCTGCCACACAACACAGCCCAACACCCCGCATGTAACGGGCGTACCAATACCGCAATGCCACCAGGGCAAAAAGTCGGTGGAATGATCGCAATTGTGGCAATCATTCCGGTGCTAACAGCTGCATATGTACTCCGGGACAGTACATGTTGGAAAGACGTCCGCTACGGGGGACCAGGCCGTAGCACCGCAGAAGACAGCCAGCCAGCCAGCATCATTTTCGGACGGCCTGCGACAGCGAGACCACGTTCCTCAAGCTGCCGAAGCTCAGGACGTCGGCGATTCTCGGGGCACCGGAGAGCAGCATGACGAGCCTGTCGACGCCGCAGCCCCAGCCCCCCGTGGGCGGGAGGCCGTGCTCGAGGGCGTGGACGTAGCTTTCGTCGACACGGGCCTGGCCCTCCTCTCCGCCGTCCCTTTCCTCTCCGCTCCCGCGGCGCGACAGGACCTGGAACTCGAACTTGCGGCGCTGCTCGAACGGGTCGTTCTCCTCCTCGTACATGTTGGCGATCTCGCGGCCGGCCACGAAGAGCTCGGCGCGCGCCGACACGAGCTGCCCCGTGCGCGGGCAAGCGAAGGACTTGGCGAGCGGTGCCATGCAGGCCGGGTGGTGCGTGATGAACAGGGGCGCGGTGAGGGAGTCGGCTTCGAGGTGCGTACTCGCGAGGTGGTCGAGCAGTCTGTTCAGGGACGCGCCCTCGGGTTCGACGGGCGGTAGCCGTGATACGCCCTCGACGAGCTTGGTCAGCTGCTCGTGCGCATCCGGGTCCGACAGGTTGGGAAGCTTAATGCCGAGCGCGTCTTCGAGCGCCGGGACGAACTCGACTTGTCTCCAGTCGCCTTCGCTCGGCTCCGCCAGTTCCGCGATGTCGAGGGTCGGTAATTTGCTTTCTCTGAGCTGCTTCGTGTATTCTAATAAGCCCCCGATCAAAGATTCGGTCATTGCCATCAGCTCTTGCAGGTTAGAGTAGGCCGAGTAAAATTCGCATATGGTGAACTCGGGATTATGCGTAGTGTCGAGGCCCTCATTCCGAAAGGCTGGACCGATCTCGAAAACCTTGTTCATGCCACCCACGACTAGGCGCTTGAGCCATAATTCGGGTGCGATCCTTAGAGCCAACTCCTTGTTTGGGAACTCGGTGGCCGAGGTCAAGAACGGACGGGCCGCAGCACCCCCGGCATAATCCGCTAGTAGCGGGGTTTGCACCTCTGTGAAGTCGCGTTCGTGGAAGAAGTCTCGTAGATATTTAATGATATACGAGCGTAGCCGGAGGACGTCAGCCGTCTCCCGGTTCACTAGCAAGTCGACGTGCCGTTTCAAGATCCTCGTCTCTTCGTTGATCAGTTTCTCTGGCAGGGGTGCTACACAGGGGCTTAGGAGACTGGGAAGAGTGGTCGCCTTGAGAGACAACTCGCCACTTGAGGTCCGCATGGCAGTACCGGTCACAGAGACGATGTCACCACGGAGCAGGGGATGGAGAGTTCGCTTGAATTCCTCCGGGTTGGCTACGGGAACATTGTTGAGACCGATCATGACTTGAACCTTCTCAAAATCGCCCGAAATGTCCATAAAGACGAGCTTGGACCCCGACGCCCGTATTGACATGATCCTGCCTTGAAGGAGGACTTCTTCAGAGGCTGGCGCTAAAGTGGTCACGTTTTCGAACGTATGGCGGAACTTCGGTATACTCATTCGATTACCGTGGTGCGAGATTCTAGGATATCGCAGCGCATTGTATTCCTTTAGCTTCTGTATGCGGCCTTCATCAGCGCCCGAATGACTCAGCTCTGCTACGGCCGCATCATGACCATTCTCAGTCTTAGGTTGTGCTTTGACTGCAGCATTATGCAGCCGTCCACTACGCGCTGTTGCGCGTGCGTCCTCTCGCTTAGATATACTGCAGGCAGCGGAGAAGAATCTGGTATATGCAGTCTCCCTTTTGATGAGAGGGCTGAAAATGAATGGGCGCAAAAAGTATAGGCCCTTCTTGCTACTCATTTCCGCTACTTATGAATTGTTAGCCTTGTTAAGAACTAATAGAACTGGACACATCATAATGAGGGAAACGCAGGTAGTTCAGATATGCTGGCTTATTGTGATCAAGCACCACATGGCGGTGTCAGTCGCAACGGTTCTATAAAGCAGTATCATCATGATGCTACGCACGCATTGGGATACAAACTTCAACTTACTTTTTATTCTATCCAAGCCCTTACAGCATGCAATTCATAGGGACCTAATTCATCATAACGGAATTTGTTGTTTCAGGTAGTCCTTCGTTTGCTCGAGATGGAAGTCGTAAGTGGGAAAATAGTGCTCTGGGATGCCAATTCATTTTCTGCCGGTCAAACTCAAACTCGGCGGGGGATTACGCAGTAGCAGGCTTTGAAGGGGGAGCTTCGCTCACCGCCTACTCAAAATAGCTTTGATAGCGGAGTGCCCAAGCTTTACATACCCATTCAATTGATAAACCCGATTCAAGCTGATAGATACTTGCGAAAAACTTCGAATTAGATGTCAAGGACTTGACCGAGAGTATTAGAATCCTGTACAAGGAAACTCTGTCAATATGTCGTTTCTCGGATTTGGAAGGCCCCAGCCTACGTCTGCGGAGAAGATCGCTGCTGTCGAGGCCGAGATGAAGCTCCTGACCGAGATGATGAACCGGTAAGCTTCTCTCTCTCGAGGCATACGATGCGATCATTCCCTCTGCGACATTTGACGCTAATTTGGACGAATGTGGTCAGTCTTACGAAGGCCTGCCAGAAGAAGTGCATCCCGAGCGATTACCGGGAAAGCGAACTCAACAAGGGTGAGAGTGTCTGCCTCGACCGATGCGCCGCCAAGTTCTTCGATGTGCACATGAAGGTCTCCGAGCTACTGCAACAAGAATCACAACAAAGAGGCCCTGGGGGTGGCTTTGGATTCGGAGGTTGAGCTGCATTTTGGTGTCACTTGTGCATAGCAAATCAAAAGGTTGTATGATATGGAGAGTTATTACGGCTTGAGCATAGAGCAGACGACCAGACCAAGGGCCTAACTGTATATTTCACGGGATAGAAAGGATGCGGCTTTGATGACGGGATTCGGTTACTGGATATCGCGTCTAATGCTGTGTCGTTTGGATCCCCATGACTATACCAAAGAATACGAAGATTCCCCTCAGGCCAGATCGGCCATCGACCGTGGACCGTTGGTCCCTTGCGATATCTATTGTATCTGCGAAACTGGGATTCTGCAGCAGTCAAACCGGCCAAGAGGTATATGTGATGATAATGAATGTGGTGATGCTACCCCTTATTGTTATAAGCCAATTAGAGTCCGTGCGGTGTGAGAGTATTGACTTGGACCAGAGTTTGAACCTTGGCTACCTAACGATGAGCCAAGACGCATATCTTGGAAGGCTCTGTGCTCTCTTCCACACTCCGATGAGCGGCCATTAGGGTTCCTAAGTTCAGGAGTCCGATGAGCTTTTCTACAGACTTTCGATGTCGGCCATCGTATTTGGAAGGTCGGAACTTCTACGGTTGCAACGGACAGTTGTAATTTGCCGGCTGCTTGGCGAAGACGACTTTCTCGGCCCCGCGATAAGGAGCAGTGCGAAGGCGGGAAGGAATCTCACATCCGGATCTCGCGGCATATCCCAATAGCCGTAGCCATCTTCCAACTTCCCAAGGCTTCGACATCCCCCGTACCGTATGTAGGTAAGCCACGAATTTCTGGGCAACCGCCACCCGTTGGTCGTCCAGCATCGTCAGGGACAACCGGTACTTTCAACCGCCCGAGCATTGTTGAGTCTGACACCAGAGCGCTGTACGTGCGCCATTGGTAATCTGGTTAGCTGCATTAGCCCATCCACTCTTCTGGATGCACCAGCATGCTCGTTCGGGCTCCAGCGCCGAAGGCTGTCGAGGTCTGGGGTCTTGGTGTACTTGGAGATCGCAATAGAGCGCACAATAAGCAGCTTTGGTCCGAGAGCTTAGGGAGCGGAGAGAGATCCTGTCGTTCTATTCCTATGTTTAACTCTCTATCTCTTGCCGCCCCCACAAACCCCTAATGAGATCTAGGGATAATTCCCGTTACTACCCGCCTCTAAAGCAGGTTCCCGATAGCTTATTAATTCTCCCGACGCTCCTTACGTCTAAAAACATCGCATCATCGCCGAAAAATAATCAGTGCCAATTTAATGAACACCTCATCAAGACGTGCAGATCCGGAGTCCCGCCGCGCTGGTTCGTGTACAAGCGAATGAGTAGGCGACCAGCTTGCCATTCGAGGACCTGGTTGCCGGCCAGGTAAGCTGACCCGATATATTAATTAAACACGGGCACGAGAACACTATTTCAACTGCAACTGGAAACCCAGCTGCCTTCGAGGAGGTGTGCGCGAGTTTACTTCCGCTCGGTCCTAGAGGAGCAGATTTCTTATGCATGCAGCGTTGCATTTCCTGATGGCCTGCAGGTTCGTCAATGAGTCTCCCAAGGAACCGTCGTCAGCTCCGCAGTGCCCGCATCAATAATGCACGCTCACTGTCGTCTCTTCTTCCTTGCTGCAGGGCGAGCTCCCAGTGGTCAGTCACCGTAACGCCGGTTCCAAGCTCGTGCCTAGACTAGCGGCCGGGACACGCAGCTCGTGTTCTAGATTAGGGAGCCGCAGTCCGATGCCGATCATTTTCTATATTGATCAATCTGGGAAGCACCGCCAGACCGCCCGCATGAGGGGGGAATATGTCAAATCGTGTAAATCGACGTGCCCCCGGCCTCCCCCCAATTTCATAGCAAAATCCCGCCCAGCAGTTGGCGCCATGACAGCAAGACGACCTGCATGCCGCTGGTGATATTTGCTGTTCAAAGGGGCAGGTGACCTCGCCGAGGAGGTCTGGTTGGACCTGGCTATGGCCAAGCAGACCTATTCCAGCGATTGCCAGTTTACGTCGTATCCACAAATCAAGATCTACAGAGGTACGGTAGGATAATAGACGATGGTCGTTACGCCGCATGTGCACCGGGCCTGCGCCTCCTGCAATCCCTCCGTCTATTGCCCCGTAACTAGCTCGAGTATATCTTCCCCTGGTACCCATCGCCCGTTGTCCACAATGGATGCCCGTTCCCTCTCTAGGCCTGTCTCCCTTGCCGCCTCCACGCCGTCCACTCGCTTGTGGCCTCGTTCCGTAGTTTTCTTCCCTATCTCCAACCGCCAGCCCCCCCAATGCGCGTCTCAAGCCGCGGCGTGGCAGCGCTGGCTGCCGCCGCATTCTCCGGTGCCGCCCGAGCCCAGTGCGAGGAAGTGGTCCCCGGCCAATACATGGGCACGGAGTACGCCAACAGCGTGCCGGTGACGCACACCTACTCGGAGAAGGCGTTTTTCAAGATCAAGGACCCGTCCGGGCGGCACGTGTGCGCGGACGACCCGGAGAGCGACCTCAGCTTCCTGACGTACTCGAGTCTCAACACGACGAGGCAGCGTCCGCGGAACGAGGACCTCAAGCGCGCCGTCATCGTGCTCCACGGCGCGCGGCGGGACCCCCAGAACTACCACGCCGGCATGATCCTCGCCCTTCTGGCGGTGAACGACAACGACGACATCAGCCCGGACACCGTTTCGATCCTGGCGCCGTACTTCGTCAACCCGGACGACGCGGGCAGGGGGTATGCGGCAGGTTCGCGCGCCCTGGTCTGGCACGGCGACCACTGGGCGGGCGGCGCCAACAACCTACTCCCGGAGACGACGCAGGGCACCGTGTCCGCCTTCGATGTGCTCGACCAGATCGTGCAGTACTACGGAGACAAGACGCGGTTCCCCAACATCAACCAGATCGTCGTCGGCGGCCACTCGATGGGGGCCCAAATGGCCCAGCGGTACGCCGCCGTCGGCAAGACGCCGGAGCAGCTGGGCATCACGACGCCCGTCAGCTACTACATCGGCGACCCCAACAGCATGATCTGGTTCGAGACGACGCGGCCCCTGTCAACGAGCAAGTGCGCGACGTACGACAACTACCGCGAGGGGTTCTCGAACTACCTCACCTACGGCTCCCAGTACGCGGGCGACATGACGTATAACACGCAGCTGGTCAGTTCCGGCCACGAGGCCCTCCTCGCCAACTACAACAGCAAGACGATGGCCTACGGCCGCGCGACGCGGGACAGGGGCGATTACCGTGGCGCTGACGACTGCGCCGTGTATACTACGGGCAAGGACCGCAGCGAGCGGTTCTTCGAGTTCGTCAAGGCGTTCCCGCCCTCGTGCCCGGACCCCGCGACCGACGGCTGCCACACGCTGGACATCGTGGAGTCGACGCACGACGCGCCGACAATGTTCAGGGCGGCCGCGGGACAGGCGCGCCTGTTCAAGGACAACTGGGACGGCGACGGGTCGCGGGCCTACGACTTCGGGTACCCGCGGTGGTCCGAATGGGACAACCCGCACCCGGACCCGGCGCGCGCCGACGAGCCGCTGATCCACACGAACCACGAGACGTACGCCGGCGGGATGACGGACCGCGGCTGCTTCTCCGACGTCGACAACGCGCAGTCGGTCGGCTCGCTGCCCAGGCGGCCCTACGTCGGGACTCTCAACTCCCGCTCGTATTGCAGCAATGCCTGCGTGGAGGGCGGCTACCGCATTGCCGGAATGAGCGGCAACTACTGCTATTGCGGCAACGCCCTCGGACGGGAGACCGTGCCTGTCGTCTCGACTTCTTGCGAGGGTCTCTGTCCAGGTAATAGCAGCCAGATTTGCGGTGGCGTCCAGCGTCTCTCCATCCTGGCTACAGGCGATCTATAAACCTCGTTCGGAGGATGCTTTAGCGCCGTCTGCCGTTGTTCCGTGTCAAGATACGAAAGGCGGACTTTGGGCATATGGTTGATAAGATGAAGGTGGTCGGGTAGCACAGGACTAGTCTTGACTCGCCAGCATCAACTTGGCGCTTTGCGTTATGCCTGGAAAATAGTGACAAGCCATTGGGATCCAGTGAGTTTCTCAATTGGTATAGACTTCATAATTCTTAGGTACATAATTTTTAGTCTCATAACTCGCTTATTCGCTTCATCTTGCGAAGGACTGAGTTCAGAATATAACTCGTCGATTTTACCCAACCCGACATCTATCTCTCTATCCCAGACTTAGTTAGAAACCCCGAATCCCCGACAATTATTTAGATATTTAAGGTACCATCTATCAGCAACATCCCCATTTCCTTCGGATAATCCCATGCCCCCCAACCGCTACTTCAAGCGACTAATAGGAATACATACCTGCTTACTCAATTTGCAAGACGCCGCTACAAGTCACTATAGTAGTTTTTCTACTGCCTGAGTTATAGCGTAACTATATACTTAAGTATGTACCAGGATAACTTTGAAGTCTTAGGGTTTCTTTCTCTGAAGAGACGACTTTAAACTTGAACCGTATCTCTCAACTCTTGGCGGACGCTTTAATCCGTCTTATCAAGATTTAGGCTTATCTCACATTTCTCAACAAACTTGGCAGACTATCTCCTGTCCGTAATTTTGGTGAGCTCATCATGTTATGTACAGTACATACAGACAAAGCCCCGAGGTATACAGATATCGAGGGCAATTATATAGTGGCGCCGTACAACTACATTGGAGCAACTCTCCCCCCCACCTCGGCCCAACTTAACTCAAGCCCGCTATATCCGGTTGACTCTCCTGGCTCGAGTTATAGCACCTTCTCCGCCCGAGCTCTCCTCCCCACTACTCTCTTTTCAAATTATCGATCTCCCGTACAATTGACTTTCACCATGCACGTTGCTTGAGCTTATCCGGGTCGCCTTTTACGTGTGACGAACTCGCCTGCGCGGCGCGGCACTCCCAAACGTCGACGGGTGCCTGCGCGCTACCGCCACCCACCCTTCATCTCCGGTTTACGCCGCTCTCTTTCGCATCGCGTCCGTCTCTCGACCCCGTCGTCCCACATTTCTCGTGTTCGTTTATTCGGCTAGCTCGTGCGTACTATGCGCCTCCGCAAGGCCGCCCGCGTGATCCTCGTCGGAGCTCCTGGAGTAGGCAAAGGCACCCAGGCCGAACGACTCCTCGCCCGCTTCCCCCAGCTGTCGACCATCTCCTCCGGCGATCTGCTGCGCCACAATGTCAAGAACCGCACGCCCCTCGGCATCAAGGTCGAGCACACCATGAAGACAGGCGGCCTGGTCTCCGACGCCCTCATACTGCGCTTGATCACCAACGAGCTTGGCCACCGCGGCTGGCTCTCCGGCGCGCAGGAGAACGTCATGGCCTTCTCTTCGCCCGCCGTCGGCGAGGCCGTAGCGTCGGAAGGTTCCGGGGTCCCGGGCATCGACTACGCGATGTCTTCTCCCGATATAAACCCGAACGCGGGAGCCCATCTGTCCGCTCAAGCCTCCGATGACCCGTCCGCTTCGTTCCTGCTGGACGGCTTTCCGCGCACGGCTGCGCAGGCGAGGAGCCTGGACGACGTGGTGCCCATCAACTGGGCCGTGTCGATCAAGACCCCGCTGGACGTCATCATCCGGCGCATATCCTCGCGCTGGGTGCACGAGCCGTCCGGCCGCATCTACAATACCACGTTCAACGCGCCGCGGGCGCCCGGGGTCGATGACGTCACGGGCGAGCCGCTCGTGCGCCGCGCCGACGACGAGGAGGATATCTACCGCGCGCGGTTCCGGAAGTTCGAGGAGACCAGCGAGCCCCTGCTCGAACACTACGCCCGCAAGGGCGTGCTGTGGGAGGTCGACGGCATGAGCAGCGACGAGATCAGCCCCAAGCTGTTCAGGGAGTTCGAGCGCCGCTTTATGTGAGTTTTTGAGAACATTGGGAGGTGGTGGGCTGATTGTATGATGTGATGCGATGCGTGGAGGACTCGAAAACGGAATGGTGGGGAGTTCAACACTGATTAGGAAGGGGGAATTGTCCCCCTCGGGAGGTGTTGTCTTAGGAGTTCGGGCGCGCCTGATTTGAGGTTTGCCTATTGAGACGTATTCGGTTGTATATATAGGGTACGAATCTAAGCCCGGCAAAACGACTTACGATTCTGCAACATAACGCGCTTGTCATGCTATATAATTCAAAGACACATACTATCTTTTCGCCTTGGCTGTCCCCCAAATTTTGCCTGAACTGCAACCTCTTCTTAAACGATTTCATTTTCCCGGCCACTGCTGTAACGACCATGTTCAATTTCTCCACAAGATGGCTTACTAGTGACCAGTTCCTCGAGATAAATTATCATAAACATCATCCTGGGTGCACTACCGAACACAATCCCCCCCGGACTTCATCCGACGCAACCACGATCAATCACAAGTCAACAGAAGTCCAACAACCTCCTCACTCCCCCCCTTGCTTCCTCGCCTTCACGACAGCCAGAAGCGGCCTGTCCAGGAACGGCTTCCAGAACTCCGGATCCTCCCGCACGATCTTGGCGTTCTCAAACGGCTCGATCTCGACATCGCACAGCCCATACTTCGTGTGCAGCTCCGTGGATCCCGAGTAGCTGATCTCCAGGGACGCGCCCTCGATCTCCACCGGCTCCTTGTTCCCGGCGGGGTCGTCGAATATGTACCAGTACCGCACGCCGCCCGGGATCCGCTCCTTTTCCCGGAACCGCACCCCGTACCGCCCGTCCGCCATGTACGGCGCCCAAGGGTCGTTCACCCGTATGCCGACGTAGCGCCCACCCGGTCTCACTGCGACGTCCGGCTAGAGTCAGTGTGTGTTCGTCGTTGTTAATCGGAAGAGTAGCCAGGATCTCAGGTTTGAGGGATGTTTCGGGTTCGTAGCTTCCCGGAATCCACCATCGGAACTTTTTTGCTCTTGAGCTAGGGAGCAACGGGGAGAAGCAATGATTATAGAAACCGCTTACGCCGTGCCCCCACGTTGGCCCACATGCCCTCGAGGTCCGCGAGGCTGCCCGCGCTGTCCAGGACCCAGTTCGCCATGACGAGGTCGTAGGTCTTCCTCAACTGCAGCTTGTCGTCCAGGGGCTTGCTGACATCGGCCTCGTGCCAGGCGATGCGGCCATCGTACTCTGATGACGTCTGCTGCTGCCCAATGCGCAACATCTCCGGAGACACGTCGACGACGTCCACGTGCGAGGCGCCCAGTTTGACGGCCTGGCGGGCCCGCAGCCCCGTGCCCCCACCCAGGTCGAGCACCGCGAGACCCGTGCAGTCGCCCATCGCGGACGCCAGGAGCTGCTCCTCGAGGATCCCGCTGGGCGTGGTGGCAATCTTTTCGTATGTCGCCGCGTGGGTGTCATAGCCTTCTTTGCCCACGCTGCCGGTAGCGCCTGCCATGGTGGTAGTTGTCGTGGTGTTTTGCTGGTTGATCTTGGCGTTGGCTTATCTGTTGATTTGGCGTCTGATGTGGCGAGGAGTCTCACATTGGGATGTAGCTCGCTTGCTGAGGATCGAGGAGACAGTGGAATATAAGGATCCTAGCTGCTCCTGGGCGTCGATAGTCTCCATTGCATGACCAGGAACGACCGTGCCGTTACACGGAAATATCCAGCCAATAACCTCGCATCCCAGGTGCGGGGTTTGCATATGCAGTCATAACCACCCGGGGCACCTCCGTCGTTACGGAAGCGGATTGATGAGAAGAACTAAGCCGGGTTCGTACGGACGGGGAACAGGACTGCGCAGTCTAGTATGCTCGGCGTAAGAGGAAGTCGGCGTCGAGTGGTCTATGCTCTTGAGATCACAACCTGATCGGAGTTAGCGGGAGACTAAGCGGTGATACAGTATAGGTAATGAGTGAATAGGGGTAGACGCTGCGCCAAGAATATTGCAGCTTATAGTCCTATATACCAATGGTACGAATTGGAATCAAAGAGATCTCGCCCTAAATATATACCATGCCAAATGTTCGTCATATTAGGTGCCTCTGCTATCATTTTATAAAGAATTATTGTAGAGGGCTTGTCCAGCAATATCCAGCTGGGTAGTACTGTTATTATAGAGAAATAAGGGTCGAAGTAACTTAACCGATTTCCACCGGTTGCGTAATTCGTTGCGCGACCGCCAAGCCTAATCCATTTATTCGGTTTAAATTCTGCGGCCTTTTTTGCCATTGATGGTGTCGTGGGTTGCTATTATGTGCATATTAAGTGGATTAAGGCGTTGCGTATAAAATAACATGGCCGGTACGAAATACCAACCGCCTCATCGGGAAAAGGGGCGTAGAAATAAGGTGCTGCCGGGCTGCCGAAGCTGACCAAGGTCCCGAACCCC
>QJNU01000545.1:0-26875 GCA_004154915.1 Monosporascus ibericus
AAAATTACCTAGCCTAGCACGCCCAATATGCCCTAAGGGAGGCTCTGGGATAGCCGCGTTGCGGCTTTCCCCCCGGCGTCAAATACTACAACAACAACAACAACCTCATTTCGGATACTGCTTATACTTCCAGGTGGATGTATGACAGGTTCGTTACATAACCGAGGTTTATGCAAAACGGCTAGGGCAAAGCGTTATTATTTACATTTAATAAGCCATAAGATATATGGACGTCCTAATTGCGAATGTTTGGCGATCGTATCGCGTTATATTTAATTACTTTAATTATAAGAAAAAGCTAAAAATAAAAGATTTATAGACTTTTGTTAAAAAGGGTTATTCGAACCTTAATCTTTTGATCGAAAATATAAAAAGCAATTTATGAAACTACGATAATAAGCTAATTAGTCGCCGTTAAACTTTTATATTAAATAAAAGCTTTTAGTTTATAAAGTAAAACCCGCGGATATCTTAAACCCGGAAAATAATCGGGATAATAAACGTTTCGTATTTGATTATTTTTATAAATTAATATCAAGGTTACGAAATATTTTATTACGTAAAAACGTCAAGTTAAATCGAATTAATAACGTTATAAATCAGGTAAAACGTTATTAAGATGCTTAAAAAAAGGCGAATAAGAACCGATCGTCCTCCGCTAAAGGCATTAGCAGGGATAAACGATCTTATTTTAATGCTTTTAAAAAAGGAGGTTTTAAAGGGAAGGATAAATTAAAGGTGTTACGAAAAAGTAGTAAGGATCGTAACCGATTTTATATTCGAAAATCGGATAATCGCCGATTTAACTTCGATCGAAACAAGTTTATAAGGTCCAATACCTTTAATTCGCATAGGGGCCCTTTAAGGTGTTATAATTATAAGAGGCCAGGCCCTAGGGCCTTAAATTGCAAATTTAAAAAGGATATAAGGTCCTTACCGGCCCGACCGTACCGGAAACAACCTCCAAAAGTCGTATAAAACGTCACAGTATATGACGATAAATCAAATCATTCCCTAAACGTAACCTTAAAATGGGAGCCGAAATAAGTATGTACGTTTAGTCCACTTCGGCAAACGACTACAGGACGATCGGGATAAAACCACCTTTTAAAGGGAAAGTACTTATCAAAAAAACGCGGGAAATGTAACAATACAAGTGGATATAAACACCGAAGCGTAAGTTAATACAGTTAGTAAAAAACTAGCGAAAAACCTTGGCCTCCAACCAGTCGCCGTGGATATTCCGGGCCTTATCGGCGCTAATGGCGCGTATATTAAATATTACGAGGCATATGAAATTCCTGTTAGCATAATGGATAATAACGGGATTAAACGAAACTTTTAGCAAATTTATTTCGCGATACGTCGTAACCGGAAGGCGCTTAATTTCCTATTATCCCGACCGGAAATAGGTAAGTTAGGGATCGTATTAAAGATAGCCATATACGAATGGTTATATAGGCCGTTATAAAAGATCGATAGGCAAAAGATCGCAAACTTAACACTTACCGGTAAACAGGTTTATATCGTTAACCTAATAAGGTTAATAAACGAACTAAATATTTATGAATTCGAGGAATAATTACTTTAAAAAGTAATAAAGTTCCTAACCTACGTAAAGGACTTTTAACGAATATATTCCGAAAAAACGGTAAAAAAGATCCCTTAGTTGCTAAAGGCAAAACATCCAATAAACCTGATTCCAGAGAAAACGCCCCTATTTAAACCTATTTATCCCATATCGGAGACGTAATAAAAAGCGCTAAAAACGTATATACGGGAAAACCTAAAAGTAAGTAAAATACATTATTCGAAAGTAAATATAAAAGCATTAATATTATTTATGCCTAAAAAGGATAACAGCTTCTAACTGTGCGTTAATTATAAGGGGTTAAATCGGGTTACGATAAAGAACCGGTACCTTTTACCTTTAATCTTAAAAGTTATGGACCGCTTAAAGGCCGTTAAAGTATTTTCGAAAATTAACTTTAAGAATATTTATTACCGTAGCCGGATTAAAAAGGGCGACAAATAAAAAACCGCTTTCCGAACGCGTTACGGCCAGTTTGAATATACGGTTATACCATTTAGCCTTATTAACGCGCTGGTTATATTTTAAAGCTATATGCATAAAATATTAGCTAAGTTAATGGACCATATATGCGTGGTATACTTAAACGATATCGTTATTTATTCGGATAACGAAAGAAAATATGCAAAATATTTCCGATTAGTTTACGAACGGTTATTATAGTATTAACTATTTACAAAAATATTTAAATGCGAGTTTTTAAAAAAAAAAATTCTTAAGGTTAATGATTAATACCGACGGCTTGAAAATGGACCGCTAACGGGTTAACGCTATTAAAGCATGGCTAAAGCCGGAATTAATCCGGAATATCCAGGTTTTCCTAAAATTCGCAAACTTTTATCGAAAGTTTATCGCGTATTACTTACGTATTACTAAGCTTATTACGAAATTTTTAAAAGGTATGCAAGTTAAAAGCAAAAAAGCAAAATTTTATTAACCCGAAAAAGTTAAAAAAGTATTTCGAACTTTAAAGGACGCCTTCCAGTCGGCGACCATACTTTAATATTATGATAACTTTAAAGATATTAAAGTTAAAATAAACGCTTTAATAAAAGTTATATCGGGGATATTTTTACAAAAATATGGAAAATATTAGCGTTTAATTACATACTGGTCGTAAAAGTTAAACCTAACTAAAGAACGATAAGCCGTAAGGTAATAAAAGCTACTGGTAATTATGGAAAGCTTAAAATATTAACGTTAATACCTTAAAATAACGAAAAAAAGAATTTAAATATTTACCGATTATATGGCATTAAAAGGTATCGTAAAAATACTAATACATAACCTAAAAGGAAAGTTAACGCGATAAATTTATTACTTTGCATAATTTAACTTTAAGATTTAGTACTAACCGGGTACCGTTAATCCGGCGGATAAACTTTTTAAACGCCCAGATTATATATCGGAAGAAATTAAGTATGAAAACGTAATTTTTACGTTATCCAAAAAACTTAGGTTTATAAATAAAATGCCAGAAAGCGTACGAAAAACGGTCGTAAACATATAACGCGATTCAGAAAATTATAAGGGGATAAAAAACTTCGTAAAAGCGGCCCAGAATTTACTTGCCGTAAAATTTCCAGATAAATTCCGAATAGCAAAAGCTTAGGTAATTACCATTTGCGCAAAAAAGGCAGAAAACCTTCGCTATACGATCGTAGGAAGCTTTCGAAAAAAGGGGGAAAATAGGAAACCATGCACCTGCCAGATTTATTACTTACGTACAGCAATATAAACGCAGATCGCAGCAGTAACAAAATTAACGGCTAAACGATAATAACCGTAAGTTATAACCGTACCACAATCGGATTCCGAAAAGTTTAAGGAAAACGAAACTGGTACTAAAATTATTATTTATAACTAATAGGTTTTACGTTCCTTAGCAAAAAAAACTAACTAAAAACGAAACGGCGTTTTAACCGAAAGCTTTCCGATAATTTTACGATTAAGTTTAAGGGTTATAAATTAAAAACCTAAATATTATAAAATTAATAAAAATGGCCGGACGTTAAGCCGGAATAAAAGAAAAATATTTCCTAAACTTAAATAATATTTTATATTATCGGGATAAATTCGTAATCTTATCGTAAGGCGTTTTACGGAAGAAATTATTTAATTAATATCATAACGACCTTAAAGTGGGATATATAAGGTATATCCGTATATTAAAATTAATAATTAAAAAGTTTTATTAAGAAAATATAACGAATAATATCCGAAAATATACTTAACGGTATTTAAGTTGTTAAAGGATAATCAAGTTACGCTATAAGTTATACGGTTAACTGTAATCGTTATTATTATTTAAATAACTTTTTTAAAAAATTACGTTAAATTTTATCATAAAGTTATTTAAAAGCTTAAGCCTAGACGGGTTAAAGTACGATACGATCTTAATAATTATTAATTGTTTTATAAAATTTAGGTTATTTTTTTTTATTGTTAAAACCTTAACCGTAACCAAGTTAGCCCGATTGCTTTATGACGAGGTAAAATATAAGTTCGGAACCCCGGTTAAAAATATTAATAATAAAGATAAGTTATTAATAAATTAATTTTAAGTAAAATTTTATAAGGATTAAAAAGTAAAACGGCGGATGTTAACCGTATATTACCTGCAAATTAACGGGCAAATAAAACGTACTTATTAAATATTAAAGCATTATTTTCGTAATTACATTAATAAATATTAAAATAATTAAATAAAGTTATTACGAAATGCGGAATTCGTACATAATAACGTACGGAACGTAACCACCGGCCGTTCCCTATTTGAAGCCTTATATGGATATTACCTTAAAATGGTAAAATATTTTTTATAAAGATTTAAAAGATAAGTTTTAAGGGTAAAAAAGTAGCTTAAAAAGATAGCGGTTATCCGCCGAATAATATACGAATATTAGGAAAAAGTAACAGTAATTTAAAAAAAGTATTACGATTAACGCCATACGTTTATAAAATTTTAACTAAAGTAATAAATAAGCCTATTAATTAAAACCTTTAAGTTTAAAAATAAAAAGCTTATACTTATTTATATCCAGGTTACGATTAAAAAGTAAGTAGGTTTTTAGGTATATAAAATGGTTTTTTTTACTAAATATTAACGGATATATAATATATTTCCGGTATCCTTATTGGAACCGTAGCATAATCGAGAATTAGGCGACGCCTAAACGGCGTTACTAGACCTGATAAAAAAACAGGAAAAATAAGTGGTAAAGGATATCGTCGGTTACCGTGATAACCGGGGGTAGCGCGAATATTTTATTAAATAAAAAAGCTGGCTTGCTAAATATAATACGTAAAAGCTCCGAAAATATTTCGAATACGCGTTTAAGATATTATAGCGTTACGAAAAAAAAGGTTAAATACGTATATAAGAAATAAGATAACCTAAAAATCGCAAAACGATAGCAACTTAATCGGAAATCGGCCGTATAACAATTAAAAGGTAACTTAAGTATAAATTAAATATTAATTATATAACTGCTTTTAAACTTTTGGCGAACAGCTACCCGTTATATACCGGTTAAAAATAAACTAACAAAATATTACTAAATATATAAAACCAGACCATAAAAATTAAATTATAATTCCCTAATAAACAAAACGAAAGGCGAACGGAAACGGAATAAAGAATATACGTAATATAAATGAAAAAGGTAATATAAAGTAAAAGTAAAAGGAAAACCAAGCGGAATATGTACGTAAAAAGAACGGAAATACGAACATAATAAAAGGAAGTAAAAGGTAAATAATGTAAAACCGAAAAACGGACTAAAGTTAAAAATTAAGCGGAGCATAATTAATTACCTTAATAAGGTACGCGCTAATAATTACGGTAACCACTATCATAACATAACTTACGTGCGAACTTACGGAGAGCTATCGGCTAATTTACGCAACCTAACCTACGATTAAGGTACCTTAATAATAACGCTATTAAGGACCAACAGCTTAAAAGGGGGGAGTAATTATAAGGATACAGCTCCTAGGGATCTGCGATTAGTAACCGACTAGTCGCCGACCTACCCATTAGCATAAATAACCATCTGGCAACTAATGGAGCACACCAGATGGAAGTAACCTAATACACTCACTTCTTGGAATTCACTCTGCAACTGGTTAGCGATCACCTCACTCTAGCTCACAGCTATCCTTTATCTTACAGGAAAGTTCGTTAAGGAAGCCGGTAATTGTCGGCTAGTTAGGGGTGCTTAGCGCACTCCATATAAGAAAAGGTTGCTCTGATCGGCACTTATTAGTTCCGTGGCTCAGCTACTAAAAGGAGCGTACGCGTGTCACGAGCACTTAGAACTCAGCTAAAAATTAAGTTAAAAGCAATAATTACATATAAAAGTTTAAATTAAGTTCTTTAAAACCTAAGAAAATTGTTAATTTGTATGTAAATTTTAAAGAAATTAAGTATTTCGGAAATTGTTATAAAATAGCTTTTTTTGCAGGTCTTCCATTTATCTTCTTTTTATGTTAATGGCCCCTTAATACCCCTTAATTAGGCCCCCGTATTTTCAACGCATAATAAAATTTAACATTAAACCTTTTAAGCGATAAAATTTAATAACGTAATAAAAAATACATAATAATTTTATATCATTTAATTCGCCTTTACGAAACGATTATAGTACGGATTTTTATTTGCGATTTATTATAAAAGCTAAGGTTAATTTCGGGATGCAAATATGGATAAAACTGTTATAATTAATTTAAAGTATAGAAATTTTTATAAAGCGTTAATTTTTTTTTAAAAAGAATTCGAATTTTTCGATTTTTGTAACTTTTTTAAAGCGATTAACTTTTATCGTTTTAACCCTTCCATACATACAAATTTATATGGCTATCTCAGCTATAATTATCAATTTCTGTCGATTAACGTATTTAGGTAGGTTACCTTTTGTTCCTTCGATTTTAAACTGTTAAATATTATAGGGTTTATTTTTTGTTTAAGTATTATATAGGCTGTTAGGAAATCAAAAACCCTAATATTATCCGTAAAATTATTAACGAAATAACTTACTGCCTTTTTTATATCTTTAGAGCCCTGTACCCGGTTAAGACCGTAAAAGCCTATCGAGATAACCTTTTCTTCGTTTAACTTTTTTTTCGAAGTTTTTTGCCGCTTAGCTAAAGGCGGTATCCTTTCCGTTACTTGCGACGAAAGTACTGTAGGCTGTAAGTTTATTCTTCTATCGCTCAATAATTTGGCGTTAATATCAGGGTCGAATTTGCTAATCTGTGCCCTGGCTTTAAAAGGTTTTAATCTTTCTACGGTTCCATTATTGTCCTCCCCCGAAGTTGTGCTTTTATTGCTAACGTTACCTTTGTTAGGTAGATTAGATTTATTACTGTCAGATATAGGGGACATCAGTTGTTGTTGTATTCAGCTACTTTTAATCCTTTTCCTTTTTTTAACGTACATACGTTTCTATAACGTAACGGATTTTTTTTTAAAAATAACGCGTTTTTTATTAAATTAAAAGATTTTTTTAATTTAATGATTAATTATTATTATAAATTATCGCTATATATTGCTAATAATTCCGTTATTACCTAAGGGGTATCCGTTACCGTATATCGTAAAAAACCCTTTTTATCAGCTTTAAAGTAACGCGTTACCGCCGTTTTTCGAGGATATCCTTTTTAACTTTTATAAATCCTCGTTCTTTATTTACATCCTTTTTACCGTTCCTTCTGATAAAGTTATGTAAAGTATATACGGCGTATATAAATCGGACCTATAATATTAAGTTATATTTAGGCGCGGAATACCGTATAACCTTGAACTTCTTTTTTAATATACCGAATATTTATTTTATGATAACTTTAATCTTCGAATAACGCAAGTTATATAATCTTTTCGCCGTCTTAGGTCCTTTTTAACCTAACCGCCATTCCTGAAGGTAATACATAATCACCGGGAAAGGTACGATAATTCCCGTTCGACTACCGAAGCCACTATCGGCTAAATAAAACCGACCCGGCAATACCTTAAAGTCTCGCGAAGTAATTTCCGCGAAAAACTTAAAGTTATGCATAAAACCTTAAGCGCCGGTTAATACGTAACTAAAGGTTCTATTACGCTTTATAATTATAAATACGTTTTACGCAATAAAGCCTTTATAACTTCGCCATCCACGTTACTTTTTTTGTCTAATAAAAACGTAAAAATAAATATCATTAACCGCCCCGATATACCTATTAAACTGTTTTAATTTAAGATCCAGTTCGATTAAAAACGTAAGATATTTCGTATTCGGTTACTTTACGAAAATACGGAAAAACGTTACCATATATTTTAAAAGCTTACGTACGATAAAATAAACAATATTTTGCGAAATAAGGAACGGATTAGCCGCATTCCTTTATATTTCGTTAAAGGCCATAATATATAAGAATATTATAAACCTTTAAGTAGGGGAAATATAACGGGTATTACTAAAGTTAATATAATCCTAAAGTTATTATAATAACTTAAAAAATTAAAGCTTCGTTATGCGGAAAAGATTTTTAAATTTCCGGTTTAACTTATTTAGGATCGTCTCCGTAAGCCTTTATAAAGCTTTAAGACCTCCCGGATTATGGGTTTCTCTTTTCGCCGCAGGTAAATATCTTCGATCTTTTTTCTTCCTTATTTTAACCTTTCGGAGTATACGCAAAGCCCGTATAATAGCGAAAGTGATCGCCGCACGCCGAATCTGTTCCTGATTCAGAAGTTCCTCTATATTCTGCGGCTTATAACGATAAAGAAGGCTTTAAATTAATGGATTTATCACTTAATAGCTTCAAAAAACGAAGGTAGCGCTTTTTAAACAACTATTAATAACAGTCGCTTAGGAAGCGCCATTTTCGTTGATTTCTGCTATTAATTTAGAGATTTGCTATTTGCGCAGTGAACCTTTAGCTATTGCGCAGTGACCCACCTTCCAGCTGGCATACACCTGGCACACCTTCCAGTTCGTACCTAGTCTTCCCTTAGAGACCCCCTTATGCAAAACATTAGCAAAATACCCCTATTTTTAATTAATTTATTAAGGTGCACCCTTATTAAGAAAACTTATAATAAACTTTAGCTATATTACAATAATGCTTTTTAAAACTAACGCGTTTTAAAACGTTCTAATACCTTTACAACCCTATATAACAGTTAATTATTATCAGTTAGGTTAATCGTATTAGTTACAGCCGAGTTAAGCACCTATATGCCTGGCTTCAACTCGAAATAACTTGTTACGTATTAAAGACGGTACGTAACAGTAACGAGTTCTTGCTAACGGCATCTAAGGTCTAGGGCAACCGTGGCGGTTAAGGTTATCGTTACCTTAGGTGCTATAGATGGCGCCGCGGGCGCTAATAAGGCTAAAGATACTGTTATTTCTTACGTACCACCTTGTCCGCTACCCTTTTTACGTTTATTGCGTTTACCGCGTTTATCGCGGTAATATATAGCCTTATTATCACGGCCTTGGCTTTATTTTTTCGTTACGGTCGTTTACGATTTCGTAAGTAATATAAATAACGTATTACCTTAAGCGTTACCCCGGGTTAAAGGCGTAATTACGTTACGGCGTACCCGTTACGAAATTTAAAGCGTAATATTACTTTCGGACTTTTTTTACCGATTTTTATTATAAGCGCTTATAACGAAATAATTCGTAAAAGTTTCGGCGTATATAAAATCGTCGGGTTTTTAAACGGAAGGCTTTAAATAAAGTTATCGGGATATTATAAAGGCGGTTACGCGTTTAGGTAACTTATAACTTATGGATGAATAAAAAAAGGTTTCGTTAATTTATATATTATTAATTATACCCTTAAAATAATAAAAATTATTTATTAAATTCCGCCGTATATATTATTATTTATCGATATTATTTATTAATAACTTTTTAATATTAAAATTGTTAACTATTAAATAAATGTTATAGTATATAATATAAGCGTATAATATATTATATTACGTTTTAAAGGTATTTATATACCGCGGTAACGGTTAAAATATAAAATTAATTTATATTAAAAATTATGATAACGCCCGGCGGTATTGTTTTATTAAAAAATTAATAATTTTTTTAAGTAACGAAATATAATATTTTTTATTTATTTACGGCAGATAAAATTACAGCAAAATTAAATAATATAATGAATAATTACGTAATAAAATTACGCCTTTTATTTATTAATTATTTTTACGAAAGCTTTATTTATAACGAAAAGGTTACCATACTTATTAAATAAATAACGTTTAATAAAATTATGGTTAAATTTCGTAAAAGAATCTATTCGGGTTCCGTAATTAAAATATTATAAAATAAAATAATTAACTTATTAATAACGCATAAAAAGTTATATATCCTTTAAATATTTAACGGCAAATTATTAATTATTACCGAATTAATTTATTAAACGTTATTAAATAACGTTAAAATCCTTTTTAATACGTAAATATACCATATATTATTAATATTATAAATATCCTTTACCATTATAAAAAATAAAAAAAGGTAATATTTTTAAAGGATAAAGTTAATTATTACGTCCGGAATTATTTAAGTACCGAAAATCTTATTAATTATTATTTTTTAAATCCTTATTAAGATTTAAAAAAGCGTTTTTTTTTTTTATTAATACCGCAACCGTTTTTAAAGGGGTTATTATTACCGTTATTTTCGGTAAGAATTTTTATTTTTATTTTTCGTAATTATGGAAGATAACGTTTTTATTTATATGGAAGATATATATTTATTATTACGTATCCGGTAATATTACTGCTATTACGCCTTTAAGCTTTTTATCAAAATCGAAAAAAAAAATATTAAGGTATAAAATATTAAACTTTTTTAAAAAAGATATATACTATTAAAGTAACTATTCGAATAACGTTTTCGTTTCGTTATAAATAACCTTAAATGCTATATTAAAAACCTTTTTATAATTCGTATAACCCGTAATATTTATAAACGGCATTTTATAACGGTTAATCTTATATATATTATTTATAATAATAATACGTTAAAAACGTTATTATATTTTAATATACCATAAATACGTTTAAAACATATCGGCAATACGGTTAAAATTAACTTTTTCGTAAACGATTTAATAAGAACGATTTTCTTTTTTAAACTTTTTAATAAACGTTTAAATTTTAATAAAATTATTTATTTTCCTTAATTTTATTTTAAAGATATAATTATTAACATTTTTAATTTTTACGAAAATAAAGGGATATATAAACGTTATACGTAATAACGTTACGATAACTTAAGCCGTATTGCCGATTTTGTATTAACCTTTAATATAACGTTTTTATTCTTCCGTAAAACGCTTATATATAAGATCGTTTACGTTATTATTTAAAATCTTATTATTAAGTTAATTATAAATATAATTATATATATTTCGGAAAAAATCTTATTCGAAAACGAATTTTTAATCCGTTTTAGTTATAACCTTAATAAAATTACGCCATATATAACCGACCTTTTTCGTAATTTACTTAATTCGTTAATTAATACTTTTGCTTTTATAAAATACATTACGGTTACAGGAAACGGTTATTCGGGTGGGTTTACCGTAACGATAATTGCTGTATTGGCTTTTTTTAACGCTATATTCGTAGCGTTTCTTATGGTATTAAAGGTATTTGAATATGGAGTCCTAGGTCTCGGTAGGACGCCCGCCATATAGCCCTTCTTCTTTAGGATTGGGAATTTTAGCCATGGCTGCCGAAGGTGTTATGGTGGTAGTAATAATGTTGTTGTTGGTATGCGAAACAATTTGAAAAAATCAAAGGATTAGGGGCTGTAATTGTAATTACATTCAGTTGAGATGACAGGTGGCAGCGCTGTGGCAGGTGGCAGACAGGTGTAAATTGTAAGTCACTGCGCAAATAGCAAAAGGTTCACTGCGCAAATAGCAAATCTCTTAATTTAAGCCATTTTAAGGGCTCCGACAACTCCGAACGAAAAGTTACATTACTTTGGGTGTGGAAAACCTTCTTACGACAACCATTACGAAAACTACACCTAAAATGAGCTAGATTCGGTATTTAGCATCTTGGCTGAGTCATTTCTGCCAAGGTGCGGTGTCAATAAGCCATTAAGCCCTGAATTTGTGCTCCGAACAGCGTTATCGATCACACTCTAAGTGGATGATCGGTTGTGAAACTTGATTATCCGAAACTGCGGCCTAATCCCGATATTCTGGGTCCCGGAGCGTGGTAGTTCCTTAGACAAACAGACTGCGGCGGTGCCCAAGTCCTAGAAGCTTGTGACTAAAGGTGCGTCTGGGCTCGAATTCCCAAATTGTCGGGAGAGTAGGTCTTGCATGTCCGGTGCAGGTCTGCTAACTGGATTTTAGCATCTTCAAATATTTATGATATTCCCTCGTGTTCGACAGCTGCACTGTCCTGCGACTAACCCGGCACGGTGTCAAGGGCCGCTTACTTGCAGATCCTTTTTCTTCCCTTGACAGTACTCACGCCCAAGTCAAAGGTCAATCACACCCGATATCTTTCCTGTCCGGATGAGCCATCTGCGCCCTGAGACCTCGCCTACCTTTTAGCAAGATACTCGTGGTGCGTCAACCGCTCTATTCAGCCGTCACGTGTGAGTTGTGAATTGATGCGTTACAGATGGCTGAGGGAGGACATCGATCTGGAGACTCCCTCTCGGGGGAACCGAGGGATCTGCCTTCCGCCTTTTCCCCTTGGAGGGCGGATGGTCAAATATCTGGGAATGGTGATGGCTATTTCAATCTTGACGATCTCGCAGCTAAAGTATCGCGGCCTGGATCAGTCGAGTCAGACCGCAACGGGTCGCAAGAGGAGGTTAATGAACCCCATCCGGGAAATTCGCAGTTTGACCGAAGTCAAGCGTCGACGCCTGACTCAGTGGTTTCGCCTGTGACTCTTTCCCAACCGTTTGAAGGCCAGGAACAGCCAGAATTCCTGCAACCGGAGCCTTTTGCTCTGCCAACAGCCCCGCCGAGAAAATCGAGATTTCGCGAGATGTTAATGAATTCGATATCATCGAGGAAAAGGGGAGCCCAATCTTCGTCCGCGTACGGTCCAGTACGAGACGTACCAGAGGACTTCTCTTATCGCAACAGACCTTCGTTATATTCATCACCAGACCGGCGTTACACGGCGTATGATTCGACGGGAAACCCTACCAGATATTTTAGTAACCCAGTCCATGCCGATGCTACCCATTCCGCTGAAGCCTTTGGCCGAAATGGTATGATTAATTTCGGACCTTCCTGCTTGTGATGGGAAGTTAACTCCGCTTTAGTAAAGTCACTTCCTGGCTGCCACGCTAGACAAGATGTCTACATTAGATGCGCGACGTGGCTGTTCGTGACTATCATCCTCCTTTCGGTCTACTCAACTGCCATGAGTGGCTTATGGCTCGTCGTCGCTATTTATCAACCACGATATGGCCGTGGAATCTCGTCGAATTCCGGCCCAGGCATCCTTGTCCCTTCGACAGCCTCAGTACTATCCACGCTTATCGCCAAGTCTATAGAGCTATCCTTCGTTACGGTGTTTGTGGTGTTCATCGGCCAAGTCCTCACTAGAAGAGCATTCACTAGACAATCAAAAGGAATGACGCTTGCAGAAATGACGATGCGAAACTGGGTCATTGTATGTCATGTTCGAGAGACACAACATTTTTCCTATACTAACCATGGATTGGCAGCAACCTGGATCGCTACTTACCTTCTGGGAGGGAATACCATGGTTCGTATAAAATCGACAAACTTGGGTTTCGTAGAGGTAGTCAAGCTAACATCTTTATAGTACGTCTTATCCATTTTTATGTCATCCTCTTCCCGCTCTCAAAATGTTGAGATGGAAAAACTAGAAATAAGCCCCAATGGCCTTGAAGCAGGATGGTAACATATATCAGATGCGGGAGTGACATTTCTAGGCGTCCTCACCTTGACATCCACCGTAGTAGCCCTGTTGTACACCACGGCATCAGATGCCATGGTCAGGCCCAAACTCAAATACGGAGATTGGCGTCCCCAGGAACTACAGGGACTCGTCAAGGTCTCTTACATGAACCCTGGGTTCGTCCGAGGGTCTTGCGCGACACCAATCGACGAAGCTTTGGACACAGTCTATAATTCTGGCGAGTCTTGCCTGAATGTAAAGTACGCTGGCCAATGTAAGTTGCATCCTCCGAGAACCTATCGCACCCTCTCGTCATGTGAATAACGCTAGTGCTAATAATAGTAAAGCTTACCGTAATCTTCTTGGTTTCATGTACGTTTAACCGTTTGAGCACGACCGTCTCTTATACCCTCAATCCGACTCGTCTCTAATGCTTGTTAGGGACGTATGGACGCACATACATGACGACGGAACCTCCCTTGAAACTGAACCCGGTAAGAGGCCAAATGGAAAGCACAACCTCTTCGATAATACGACCATGGTGTCTTCTTGGATTGAGACGGAATACGGCGACGTGGCAGCGAACTTCGAAGCTCACAATAGAATTATCAATAACGTCACCATCGCGATGCCTCACCCGGGAGTTTACTCAGCCACAACCGACCCAATCAACGGTATCTTACAGCCGAGCGACTTGGAGAATCTAGGAGGATACTCTATCAGGGCAAGTGTGGTCTCGCCATCACTAAACGTCATGTGTGTCAACATGTCGCCTTCAGAATTAGCGCCGCTGATATATGGTAAGTAAGAGAATGCCGCGTCTCGGTCTCTTACATTCGCTCGCTTAAAAGTCCCCGAGGCTGACATTTCGCCAGTATGTTCTGTACTCTCTTTGACCCTGTTTATCTGAAGACACCGGAATTTGTGAAGCTGAGGTTCCGGGGCCAACGTTGACCGATAGTAGACAGAGTGGCCAAACGCTAGGAATGAGGAGACCGATGTACCGGGCCAGAAGATAGGCCTAGATGACTGGCGGACGGATATACCTGTTGCGAGGGAAGGAGAATGGTTAAACCGAACGGTGGTCGACGAAATTTTTCAGTGGGGACCTGGCTATGATCGTCTGCCCCCCGTCTTTCAACTCGTAAGTTGCTCCCGACCAGATGCTACACACGATGAATTGCACTTGCGAATATGTCGACGCAGTACCCGATCGCTCACAACATGGTCGTCAACATGAGTGTGATAAACTCCACGGCCATCTACATCCTAATGAAGCCCAACTTCCCCGACCTAGACGACTTCACTCTCTGCGAGCTGCGCTCGTGGGTCACGACGAAGTGCTCGACCGAGTTCGATCTCCTGGGCCTCGCGGGAGGGGAGATGCGAGTGAACTGCGAAGACCCGGGCGACGAGAACGCGTACCGGCGCTCCGTCGAAGACGTGCCGCCCTGGATGTCGCCCGACTGGCGAAACGTCATGGACCAGTGGCAGCTGAGCATGAATGTCAACGGTGGCGTGACGAATAACAACGCGTCCAACGCGCGCATCCTGACGCAGCTGATCCTGCGGCGACCGGCCCTGGACCCGCTGCTGCCCAGCGTGGCCGAGGCCATCGCCGTGTACGCGTCGTCGGCGCTCGTCGCGGGCTCCATCCAGAGCACCTTCCGGCATTACTGGGGGTACGCGGCGATGGAGCTGGACCCGGGTGCGTACGAGGCCTTCAACGCGTCGGTGCGGCAGCAGGAGTACGCGTCGTCGCACGAGCAGGCCTGGCAGGGCGTCTTCTACGTGGTGCTCGCCCTCGTCTTCGCCATCAACGTCGCCTGCCTCGCCTACCTGCTCCTCGTCAGCACGCGCGAGGGCGGCCTCGTCACCGACTACACCGAGCCGCAGAACCTGTTCGCCCTTGCCGTCAACTCCCCTCCCAGCGCCGCCCTCCGGGGCTGCTGCGCCGGCGGTGTCAGCTCGGCCGCCCTTGTCGCCCCTTTCCGCGTCGGCTACGCCGAGGGTGCCAACCACTACTTCTTCGAGGAGGCGGGGCCGGGGGCGGGCGGCCGTGATGACAGGCCCTCCCCCGCCGCCGGTGCCGGCAAGAAGGCGGACGGCCTAGATATGACAGCCAGCGACGCGGATCTGTTCGGAAATCAGTGTCGCGGAGGAAGGTACGGAGACAGCTACAAGAGGCTGAGCTCAAGTCGTTCGGCGCTGTGGTTGTAGGCAGGGCGGTAAGGTTCAGCACCGGCATCGAACCCCGGGGTGGGGCCTTCGCTCAGAGATCCCCCGGTTCTAGAAGCGGTACTGAACTGAGTCAGACGATCGCATACTGCTGCCTTCTCCTAGAGCATCCTGGCTTGGCTTTACGGGGTCATGTGACCACATTTGCGTTACTCGAACATAGCACTGGAGCTGATGGACCATATTCGACATGCATTTACGAGGCTGGCTGGTGGGTTGAGTAGACACGAACGAACAGACGTGTCACCAAGTGAAAAATGCAAGGCGTTTAGGGTTCAAATGGAGATAGCTAATTGGCAGTGGCCAAAGGCCGAAGAATTGTAACATTCATAATAATTGACTGCAATGAAAATTTAATGACCGAGAGGTTGAAGTCCGCAGGTCTGTTTCGAAGACGTGGGTGTTGAGAAGCCCCTACGCAGGTGGTCATCCCTCCTAACACCGGTAACCGGAGGTAGAAAAGGATGACTAGACAAAATAAAGCGACAACAATGAACTCCGCGGCCGAAGAGGGATCTACAGAGGAGTCGGATCGTCTCCCTTCACGAAACGCGGTAGAGGCGCGAGTCGCCTCCAACGATCAGATCGATCTGGTTCCGCCTAACCTTCATCCGCGTCCGTTAAGAAAGAGAGACCATCGCACCCTCCGCGCCTCAATCAGAAAAGCGGCCAAGTCAGAACAACTTGTGCTCGAGCGTCATGTCGGACTCGGGCTCAAGGCCAAGGCAGGCGCGGAAGATGTTGGTCAGCGCAGCACGCTGCTTGGTGAGCGCGTTGACCACGGGCGTGCTGGGCGGCGTCAGCGGCGCCTTGAGCATGTAGCTCAGGATGCTGAGCACGCTATGGAAGCCCTTGTAATCTTCTCCTTTGGCGGTGGATCGCCACTTGATCCGCGTCATCATCTCCGTCACGAGGACTAGGTCGATGATCAGCGGCGAGGCCAGCAGTGAGTCCTCGCAGACGTTGAAGATCCTGGGATTGGTGGTTAGCGCGCGAGTCATGCGCTTTTGCGGGAATGGGAAGAGAACAGAGATGAACGGAAAGATGGACGACGGATAGGATAAAGCGGGAAGAGGAAGATGATGACTTACGAGATAGTCTGGTGGCCGCCGAGAAAGATCTCGGCGTAGTACTCGTCGAGGGCGCGCTTGTTGTCGCCAACGGCGGGCATGTACTTGATGACGACGGTGTGGTCGGGGTGCTCGCCGGGGGCGTATAGGACCGAGTTGGCGTCGACCATGTCATCCACGACTGTGCTCTTGGATATCTCTTTGGAGCGGAATTGGCGGTGCGAGCTCAGGTTGCGCCCGTCGTTGTTGCCAAGGTGGTTGTAGCTCGCGATCGAAGTTAGGCGGATGCCGGCGTTGATGAGGAAGTCGACGAGTGCTGACTTCATCTTGGTCTGCCCCGACTTGAAGTCGTCGCCGCCCACGAACGCCCCCTCGCGCTCCGCGAGCTCGATGCAGCCGGGGACAAACGTGTTCTGCGGCGAACCGTTGATGAACGGTGCCCCCTCTAGGATACACGCCACGGCGAACACCGTCGAGGGCGATACCTCCTCGTGCCCCGCCTCGATCGCCTTGAGCAGGTTATCGGCCGTATCGTTGACGCCGGCGATGACGTCCGCGTAGCGCTCCGTGTTGGCGGTCCACTGGACGATCACCTTGTCGAGGTTGTTCGCGGCCTTGAAGCCGCTAGAGATCTCATTAATACCTATAAGATGCGCTCGACAGCTTCGTACGGGGGTTTGCCTTACCGGATATCTTGGCGTATCTTCTCGACGTGGGCCATGGAGGCTTTGTTGCCGGGAATGACGTTGTCAGCCCTGTCCTCCTGGTTGGCTGCGATGAAGTCGGGGTAGTAGATGCTCGGGAGCGGGATCATTTGGGCCATCTCCTTCTTGACCTGCGCCTTCAGGGTGGGCTCCAGCACGGCGGCGCGATCCATGGCGTCCGCGAGATTCATGCCGCTGATGTCCCAGCCCCCGATGACGAGGTCGTTGGGGTGGACCATGGGGAGCACGTCGTGGAAGGGTATGTTGATGTCCTTCATGGTGGCGGCGTCGGTCCCTAGCTTCATCGTGGAGCCCATGATGACGGATCCGTAGTAGTTGGCGGCGCGCGGACCCTCGCGCGTGTCCCACACCAGGCGGCGCTGGTTCGCGATTATACCGGCCGTCACCGTGGTGCCGTTATTACCTCCCCAGCCAACGAGCATCATGCCGACTCGGGGGACCTTGCGGTCGGTCTTAAATTCGTACGCCGTCTCCTTGGGCTTGGCCACGTACTTGCCGCTGGCGGCATCCTTGCTCACGATGGTCGTCCGGTAAGTGTACCTCGACAGGATCTCCTCGTCCGTGTATGTCACGTTGGGTGAGTCCACGACGAAGACATCCCGGCTGGCCGGTGTCGATCCGTGGCCGCCGCTGATCGACTCACCATTCCCGTGGCGGGAGCCCGCGTCTGCCTCTGCGTGCGGCGCCATATTCCTTATTCCGCGAGGTTTGGTCTGCTGTTGGTATTCACCTGAAATTGGTTGGAGATTGATCACTCTAATCTATCTGGTGAATTCTGAGTCCACTGCACCGCCGGAGGCAGAGCAACGGGCTCCTGCGTACGGGTGATGGATCCTACAATACTGGGTAAGCTTGCGGGGACATCGCGATCTGGGGAGACGAGTCGCTACATACGATTTAAGGAGATTAGAAAACGTCTTGACGACTTGGGTGATCGCGGCCCGGGAGCGCGATCAACTAGCTGCTTGATAGGCAAGTAAATGTAAAGAGGTCAAAGCGGATACTGTAAGTTCACCAATATGTTCTCAGATCAATGAGCAGATAGATGGATTGAAAGAAGATCACGTAGAAGGTAGGAAAGGGAAACCAAGCGGGTTCTTCTTATCTACCTAGATATATATAAGGTTCGTCGTCACTAGGCTAATAGACAGGCCGGGAGCAATCGGATGCGGCTTAATCGCTAGACGAATGCAGAGTAGCGGCTACTTGCAGAAGCGTGCAAACCTACCAGTAGAACACACGATGTAAAAAGTCGGTGTACTTTAGACTTCCTCTGCGGGATACGTAGCAGGCCCTAATATGTTCATATGTAGACATCAGAGAACTCGCCTTCGGGAAGCTCCAACTCATGCGAGTAGTAGCGGGGTGGTATGATGATTAATGACGGTTTACGAATGAGCGTTATGATGTTATCTACGCTCGCGCGGTTGTCGGCATCGTCTTTCAAGAGGTGCATCCGACATATTTGTGTGAGAAGTCGACATCATTGGCCTATCTCGGTTTCCCCACGACGCGGTGTATTTACTATCTAGTTTAAGAAGACTTGCCGAATCTTCGCCAAGAGGCTCGACTTGGCGCCGAAGACGACACATTTGCTCTTCAAACCGACAAGACCGCGACAAGACACTAGGCAGGTACGCATATTGCATATTGAGTGAGTTAACGGTTGATCATCCTCAATTACACGGAGCTTGCAGCCGTGACATCGGAGGACTGTCTCACAGGGTGAGTTTCTTCCCTTGACAGCGAGACTACCGCGACGACTCCAGGACCTATGCAACCGCCCTTAGGGATGATGAGGGGTCTGCTTAGCTCTGAATGAATGAGTTGCAAGAGTTGCCGGAAGCCCCTATCTGGTTCGGGGTGGAAGATCTCTCTGGCAGCGAACCCAGCAAACCTTAGAGAGATTCGGGATACGGCGACCTGATGAGGTTTTCTCAACTACCTATCTGTATGTTGTCGGAGGCTGCGTGGTACGCGTTGATCAGAACCGTTCGACTGTTAACATATCTTCTTGCTAAGCCGTTAGCGATAATGAAGCTGACATCGACCGCAGATAGCTAGCGATTGCATGGCTGATTGAAGTGAGCTTTGCCTCCGGTCGCGGACGTGGCAAAGAGGGACGAGGAAGCAGGAAAGTTTTGATAGGCGTTGTGTCACAACGTATCGACTTCGGGTATTCGAAGGAACCATACGCTCACGTCTCACTGCCTATTAAACGTCGCGTCAGCTGGCTGGCGTTAGGGGTCCAACCTCTCTTCCAGCGCGACTTGCGCAAGACGACCGCGAATCATCGTTCTGCAATCATGTTCCAAGTGGATTCTTAATAGAGGGAGCCCCAGTTATTTCTTCGAGTGCACCCGTCTCTATCCGACCCCCACGCTCCAGCAGTTCACCACCTGTTTTGAAGTCACCGGCGGATGAGCCCAGGGAAGCACGGCGAGTCAAGACTGATGAGGTTAAGCCAGGGATCTGATTCGGAACGAAATGACTAATAAATACTCCGTATACCGTTTGTAGAATATGGACCGTGCCATAGTCCCGGAAATACACCGCGAAGAATTATGTCTGAAGTTTGACCGCATTCTCGTTTCGAGGGAAGAGCAGCCTTGAGCACTGGCTATGAGTTTCGGGTATCCTCAACTCCGACTTGGTGTTCTTGCGCCGTAGATACTGAGGCACTTGGCCGGTTCGTTTACCAACAGCCCAAACTGGGTGTTCTTCAAGGAATATTTGAATGGGGAATAAAGCATGTATGGATGCACGTCATGTGTTTCAACGCTTGGAATCCAAAACAACTGGTTCCCGAGGGGGCCAAGACATCGCATGTCGGCAGACGTCTCAGATTACCATATTTTTCATCGTCCATCGTGAGTAGCAAGAGATGTATGTTACATCGCATGGGGCGACTGCCGTGCCATGTGACGTTTCAGCCCATGGTGAAGAGATGTTACTATAGATCCAGGAGCTATTTAAAACATAGAGGAAAGAGAAGATACGAAGGGACTTGCCTCAAGTAGATGATGGTATTTGTGGCGGAACATCCAAGAGGTCCAGGTCGTGCGTGACCTGGGTCCAAATTAGCCCAACATATCTCCTATGTCCAACTTTGGGGAGCCACAAAGACGTCGACCTCATTGGAAGAGCCGCAGCCTTCATGATCGTGGTAAGTAACGTGTAATGGCTGGGACTACCGCACGACTTCCTTTTCTCATCGTACGAAGAGATAAATTTGTATCTCATAGCTTGCTTATGAGATCAGGAGATGCACGTGTCATTTGGGATAAGTGCCGGCCTTTTCAGAGAACGATGTCTCATCAAGCCATTCCTACAGTGATAATTTCGAGTCGGGTGGAGATATGCAAGTGAATAGAGAGAGTCCGATCCTTCTCGAAAATGGCTGTCTGGGTGTATATCCCTGTCCACGACGAGACCAAGGGCTAGCAACGGGAAAAGGTGTGGCTCACCGTACTCTGTATATGGCTGCAGCAAATATAGCAATTAATTTCAGCAGGTGCCGTATCTCGAGGATTGGAAGCTCGACAGAAGCATAGCTAAAGAGTTAAAAGGGGGCCACAGCTGTCAAAACCAGATTGGACGCCACCAGAGAGCCGCCGCGAGAGCCGCCGAGAGGTCTTTTGGACAGCACGTGTAATGACAGTGGACACCTTCACTAACCAAACCCCCGGACAATTCCTTGCAGTTAAGCCAAGGCTGTATGTAAAGCACACCTACATACATGTACCTGCCTATCTGTATTTATTGCAGCCCTTATTGTACCTAAAACGGAGAGTAGGCCACCGAACCACACATGCGCAGGCCAATCAGCGCTGGGGAGCTGCAAGGTACCCGGACTGACGCTAAACTCCAATTATCTCATAGTGGAGTTGGTGGAGATGCGTTCGAGATTGCAGTTCTTTGAATGATTAACTGGGTGGGCAATCAGCGTTCGAGCTTTCCTGTGGGCGTGCCTGGGTGATCAAACGCCCCTCGTCACAACGCGGCATTCTTCGGCAGGATGCTTTATTCGGCATCGCATCACACAGAGAACCAGCCTTATTTCCGGGCCATGTACGCATATAAATGTAGGAATGAATATGATACTGGTACTTGGTGAATTTTCATTCGCCTCTTCTGCGCCTTGATATTTTACAACGTTATGGCTAACGACCAATACGTAGCCATGTGTTAGGCTTCAGGTCCGTGTTGCGAAATAATCCGAAGGAAGTGATAATCGAGATTTGAGCAAATAAATACACCGTTATCGTATGGTTAACAGTAGGCGGCGGTTCAAAGGGAGGCCATTTTCGATTGCTAGGTACTTAAGCTCCTTAGGAATTACAAGTTACCAGCCCTTCCTAGGTACAGATGCGCACCTAGTTAACGATCGAGGGAATCACAAAAATAGTACAGAGAATCATGACTGTCTTCTTTTGCCGACTACAGTATCGATGCTCATCATTGCAGATCCTGCAAATCCCCAGATTCTCACTCAGAACCTTCAGGGATCTTGCCGTTCTGCACAAGCCATTCTACGCCTCCAGCTCTGGCGAAGAACAGATAAGTCAAGCTGAGCAGCCGTATCTATGCCCTTTTCGGTCTATATGAGGATACCCACCTTGCCCTCTCCAGAACACATAGTTACAGGGACATTCCCTGAAGGTCAATCGAGTGGCCTTTGAGCCAGGGGAGATACACGCAGGGGTCTTATTGACACTCCTCCACCCCTTCGAGACACAACTCGTAACAACATCAGCAACGGAATCTCTCCTCACCGACCTTCACCCACCTAACATTCTCTTCAGTATTGTTTCTGTCCCACAAGTTGCTTTTTGTTAATTGCAAACTCCCAACGCAGAGGCTCTCTGTCGGACCACGCAACCTTTTATACAACCTCAGCATAATTCGTCGCATTCAAGCCCCCGTTGCCCGGGGAGTAGTAAAGGTCGTCCACGCGGATCTTTTCTGTGTAGTTTGCGACGGGGAGACGTACAACCGTCAAGTCGAGCTCCACGGTCTCGAACTTCGAGTATCAAAGATAGATCGTGTCCCTTAGTCCCGCCGGGGCCAGATAATAATTCAAGCACCAAAAGACTGTGTCTTGGAAGTCATCGTTGGCCTTGTTGGCCCAACTGATCCCAAGACGCCTCGACATCACGCACAGGACCGACTAATGGTTGTCGGATGACCACAACCACCGCGGAAAGTACAGACGAGGAAGGTGAGGGATAAGAAATCAAATTAAGGCACAGCTATAAAGATTGGCGTCTCAAGCATGACGGACCTCTCCAGGGTCTCGGTTTTCATGCCGACGATAAAATGCTCGAGCTGTGGCGACCAGGTCGAAATCTCCATGATGGGAGACCATATCTGCAAGCCAGCAGCCCCAGCAGCTGAGCGTCCGTGAACCCCCATCCACCCTCTACGCTGTGTCTCTGATCATTGACATCCGAAAAGCAGTAGCCCCGCAGCCGGCGACGACAGATCGCCTAGGCGGCGCGTTTTCCTCATTAAAGCTAAATGTATTTGACAAGTTAACTCGGGCGGCGCCACCTAATGCCGACACATCCCCGGCAACTATATCGACGGCGGCGAGCGCGCGTGGTAGCGTTGGCGGTCCAGGTACGGATGGAGCGGATACAAAGCTGGATCTAGTGACACCAATAAGTACGTCGACTGGTTCTCGAGCGATTTCTCCTAAAACGCCCAATGGAGGCTCCAGCGCGGCCCTCAATGGGGAGGACTATTTTAGCCCAACCATCGCGGAATCACCTACTCAAATGCCCAACAGCAGACCGGGGGATTATGGAGAACTAGGCGATCCGGAAAGTTCTGAACGTCATTCGCAGTTGGGTACTAGCCCGAAGAGAGAGCCGTCCAGTCTTTTGACAAGAATGAACACCATCGCGCCCGGTCCTTTTGAGATGGGCCGACGCCCATCTGCGGCAACAGACGCATCTGGGCCCAGCAGTAACAGGTTCAATCTAACGGAACCGAGGGAAGATGGACGTAGGCCCAGCACTGCGTCATCTACGAACGGGGTCGGCATTGCGCCGCCCAGGGTGCCCCGGAATAATAGCTATGGCGGCTTTGGCCCACCACAGAGGAGTGGTGATAGTTTCGAGCCTCCATCACTCAATGGAAGCAAGCGATCCGAAACGTTCCCGAAGCCCAGCCCCGGCCAGCCCGATGAGAGTCCTGCACGTACGCCTTCCGCGCCGGGGTTGCGCCCCGACCGAATACGTAGTGCGTCGACAAACGCTGGAAACGCTCCGGTAATGACGAGCGAGCGTTCGCAGCGGCCGTCGTTCAGCATAAAGGACACTTCGCGACCGCCCCCGCCGAGAAAAAACTTAATGCGTCCCACGACGCGAGATGGGAGCGCCGCACCCAACATCAACCTGGCAGCCGAATTTGGCGCCAACAACCCTTACCATTCCCCTTCGTTATCACAAGTATCACAATCATCCAGCAATTCCGGCTATAGCCAGCGTTCATCACAACCCAGCCGAACGAGCTCTAGTACAAGTCCGGCCCGCTCGGTAGGCGCGCGGAGAAAAGCGTCGGATGGAACCAATGTGGATGACTTGATGAACGACCTTGAGTCATCAATAGAAGCTTTGAACCCGTCGGGACCTCCGCCTGTGCCGCGTGGGGGCCCGGTCAAGGATACGACTGCCGGTGTTCGAAACGCACCAGAGGGGCTGCGATTAGACCCCGCTATCCAGAACGGCCGACGCCCGTCTGCAGGGTCCCCATTACAATCACCAATGTTCTCTAACCACAGAGACCCAGCTATCCAAGCGCCACGACGACCGTCCGCGGGAGCGTCACCCCCGTTACCATCACCGTCACTGTTCCCCACTCGCACAGATCCGGCTGTCCAGGAGGGCCAAAATGGATCCTCTCGCCGGCCATTACACAGCCGACAGCCTTCTCGCCCGGACCAGCGGTCGCGAGGTAACTGCAAAGCATGCGGGGAGTTGATCACCGGCAAGTCGATCTCGTCGGCGGACGGGAGGCTGACGGGACGATACCATAAGGTGTGCTTCGTCTGCGCGACTTGCCGGGAGCCATTCGCGGGCACGACGTTCTACGTGCTCGGGGACAAGCCGTACTGCGAGCACCATTACCACAAGTTGAACGGAAGCCTCTGCGGTAGCTGCAACAAGGGCATCGAGGGCCAGTACCTCGAGGACGAGGCCTCGAAGAAGTACCACCTCGGCTGCTTCAGGTGCCGCGACTGCGGCGTCGTCCTCCGCGAAGGCTACTTCGACCTCAACGGTGTAGCTTACTGCGAGCGCGACGCGGTCCGGCGCGTACAGATGGCGGCGAGGCAGCCGTCGCTGCACGCGCCACCCAGGGGTCTGCCGGCCGGACCAAGCCCTCCGGCACCGGGGGCGCTGAACCGGCCGTTCGGCATGCCCATGGGCCAGCGTCTGGCGCCAGGCCAGGCCCTCGGCCGAGGGGCGCTAGGCGGGATGCCGAGGATGCAGAAGCGGATGACGAGGCTGGGCATGATGGGCGCTTGAACCGGCGGCAGATTTACCGGACCCGGCCCTCTCCCACAACCCCTCTCCCCGGAAAGCGAATGATGATGGATGATACGTGTACGGCATTCCTCAACGTCAGAAATTGAGTTTTCCTTTTGTCTTTTTGCTGCTGTACGCGCCCTACCAGCCTAGGAGTTCCGCGGCGTTTTTCCTCTTTGATAAAGGATGTTTCCCTTCCCCCTATACCCCAAACATCTTTGTTTCTTTTCGCTCATGTGTATTCTCTACTTGCTTTTCTATTGTGTGGGTTTCACGTCACTTCGCTTCGAAGACCGCCTTGGGACGTTTCGGATACTACGTTCGGTTGTTGGCCCTGGTTTGGCATTAGTGTTTGTGAATTTAGACGGCGGGAAGATCTGTGGAGGATAACGCGATCAGCAAACAACCGTATATCCGTCCAGTGTTTTCTACTTCCGATCGTACTACAAAATCTTGCATTGGGTGCGGGGGCGGGATGGGAAAATGCATCTCGACATTTTGGGCGAAAGGCAGCGGCAGCTTTTCGCAAATGTCCGTAGCTTGCTTAGAGCGGCGGCGGTGACACTGGAATAAAGGGGGACTACTCTGGTCTACACGGCAGAGAGAAAGGAATCGGGAGAGAGAATCATTACCAGACAAATATCTTAATGCTAAGCTAATTTGTGCTGCTCTGTCCTGCCCCTGCGCTACGCTGTGCCACATTACACGACTGGTAGTCAAACAAGCAAAGCAGGCAGGACTTCATGTAATAGTTACTCTAGCTCCTAACGGATAATGAAAGCATCGTTACAGCTCTTTGAGTACAGTGCGACACCCCTTTCTGATAGCGAAGCTCTAGTGGGTATTGGGCACTTTGTCATAGAAGAGGAATATCCCCTCCCGTTTCCTTTTTCATATGGCGCCCAAGCATCTCGCTCAGGGCAGTCAGTCCGCGTATGCACCGGCGAACGAAAATCATGCAGAGGAATACCATTGTATCAGGGACGGAACAGAACCGAGGGGGACTGCCTAGGCCTGCTGCTACCCAGCCCGACCGCGGTGGGTGTGCAAACAAAACAGAAGACATTGAACGGGCGTCGACAGCCATGTCACGAGATCGCGCGGAACCGCACCGCAATCCTCTGTCTCTCCCTTATGTAACTTACCTAAGTGTAAGTCATGCTGTGCGGCCTGATCTCGTTGCCAGATGCGATACACACATATACACGCACAAATCTGACGAGCGAGCCAACCAGTAAGCAGCGATTGGATGGCGCAGTGTCTAGAAGCACGCAGGGGCACACAGGCACAACACAGCAGCGCCGCAGGGCGACGTTGCAGTGGAACCCGTGTGCCCGGGTCGCCCGCATGGGTGGTGGGAGGACTTCCATTTCCGGCCTTGGAGCCTGCCGGCGGGAAATTACTTACGTGCGTCCAATGGCCGAATCAGCGACTTAATGTGATCGAGGTGCGTCGATACGCTCTGGGATTATTCTCTTTTCGGGCCCTGAATGCCGGGCCAAGAGTAGGTCCTGAAAATATAAGGTAGCAATTTGCGGCAGCGCCATGCTAGCGCTGTTTGATACAATGCAATGGGATGTACCGGTATCTTGGAACCTAATAATAATTGGCTCTTTTTCGCCTGCGGATGCTTAGGGCTACTTAAACCAAGAAAATATTATTGCTATGCCCCTATTATGTATGCTCTTCTAGTGCTGCGTCTTGGCGGCTAAGCTTTTAGGGGGGGGGGGGGGGGGGGGGGGGGGGGGGGGGGGGGGGGGGGGGGGGGGGGGGGGGGGGGGGGGGGGGGGGGCGGGGGGGGG
>QJNU01000545.1:26885-51543 GCA_004154915.1 Monosporascus ibericus
TACACCCCCCCCCCCCCCCCCCCCCTTTTCTTGGTGTTATCCGCCCGAATTTTCCTGGTAGGCGATGAAGAAGGGTCGCGGGATGGAGAAACCGTTCCACCTTTCCCGCTTCTCCGGTATTATGTAAGTACCTAGTGAGATGCAGATAATTGCTGCTTTAATTACCCTCTCTGCAGTAAGATCCGTGGCCCTTTTTATATCAAGATCGTCATCATTGGGACTGGCATACTACTGACTACGGTACTTATATGCACAGTAACTTCAGCGTATCGATACATGCTGAGTTCGGATCAAGGGTCTCTGTTTTTACCACGTGCCGTGGGGCAGGCTGTAGGCATAGACTAAGCAGGTCAATTCATTGGTTCCGACTCGTAACTCGCTTATTATCTTTGCCGTCCGTTAACGGTGTCAAGGATACTTCGGAGCCTCTGACTGGCTGCTGCTTCCTGCGCGAGGGCTGAGGCATATGGCATCATATTTAACTGGCTGCCTCGACGATTGCGTGCGATTTGGCATCTCCTTTGAACCTCCCAGTAGCTTGGTATCGTTTGTACAACGCAGGCCGCTATTTCAGTGTTCACTCGTAGCGACTTATGTTGCTCGGTTTACGGCTGCCTGTTATAAATGCATGCAAGTCGCACATCTCGCCTAATCCTTCTCCTCTGCATGCGAGTGTCTCGTATCACGAGGTTTGATGTTCCCTATGCAGATATGATTCTAGTCGCCGGACAACAGAGTCGGAGCGCTCCGGAATGCTAAACAGGGTAACCGACTACATACATCTGCGGGGTCTCAGACCGTCTAGGCCAGTTGTTTCCATTATCTGTCTCATTTCCTTTCTCGACTGCATCTAGACTGGCTAGAGCTGGTTGATAGCACTAAGTTAGTCGTGGTCCGTCCAACTTTATCAGATAAATTCCAGATTTGAAGGTCGAGACGGCGCGAGCAATAATCGAGTTTAAATTAGCCAACTGTATCAAACTTCATAAAGTTTTCTTAGATTCGCTCTAATTCAGGTCTCTATCATCGGAACCCCCATCCAGGCCATTTCCCAACTACCGTACTTACAATGGGTAAGAAGCAACCCTCGGTCCTATTTGCTGAGTCTCAGACATCTGTGGATTGGGGGCAACAGGTGCCAGGCCGGCTTGCTGCTGTCGAAAGCAATGGTTTGGTGTGTTAATTCAGTTATTGGGCTTCGAGAGCATCATCGTGATCATGCTTCTCACGCATTACGTATCAATAGGTCAGGAGTCTCCAGCTGGCTGACAGAGCCGAGTTGTAAAACCGGCACCCTCTTTGATTCTGCGCTCCACGAACGCCTTCCTCTGCATGTACCTACTATCTCATGGACAGGGAAGGAAGTGCCTTTAACTCTCACCTCAATTGGTGTTGTTATAATGGGGATCAACATGTTTCATTGCACTAGGTGTTACTCGGCAGTGTTGAGCTGGCTGATCTTTGGGCTACTGCACGGAAATACCTAAACAGCCTGGTCTTTGGGCTACTGCAAGGAAATACCTAAACAGGCCGCTCTCTTGCACGCGTAAGCAATATTCAGAAGAAATAGGTACGCCGAAAGTGATTCTTGAATGATACCTAGGCAACTCGACTGCATCTACCACTGTTAATATACTTTTCTGGTAGAAAGGGGCTGTGTTGCATGGGATAAAAACGTATGCTGCTTGAATTGCGACTGTTAAGACGACTAATAACAGTCCAGGTTAGCGCATTCGCAGCTTCTCCAACGTTTCAGCGACCGGTTGCACAGATCTTTGCCCTATACATTAAGGTGGTCTCAAAAGGTCCTCTTTCCGAGTTTCCAATTTACTCCATTCTCCACTTCTTTTATTATTAGTATCCCGCCGCCTAGCCATTAGTACAGGGTACGTAGTTGTTAGTGCAACCCTCCCCCCCCCAACTTTTCGGCGGTCTGACCGTCTGGATATCGCGATATCTGTTCGCATACAGCAACGCTTGCCTCTTTCTCCTGGATCTGTCGTTTTTCTCTTCATCTTTTTCTTTCCTCCTATTACGTGAATTACACGAACTACATAGGACACGACCAGTCTTGTGGCGGTCTTGGTCGCATTTGATACCTCCTGTTCACCGGTCCTCCCCGCCGTTTGTCTTAAATTACCCGACTGTTGATACCCTATCCACATACCTCCTTACCTACAATAATAATTGAGTGTCTGCTTGATCACTCTGCCGCGTTTGGTCCGGGGAATCTCCTGTAGATATCTATTCTGAGCCGCGCCGGTCCTCGACTTCTTTGATAGAAGTCATTACACTCACTTATTTGTAGCTGCGCAGTTCATTTAAGGAGACCAAAACCTCACGACACAAGTTGCGCCCTTGGCTTTGTGCCTCTGTCTACCGACCTGCGACCACTGTGGGTATTGACCTTGTATCTTCAGCTTCATCTTGTCTGTTCTCGCGCTTCGAGCAGTTCACACCACTTTAATCCGAGCCTCTGCCGGTTTACGTATAGTACCACGATGCACCTAACCCGCAAATCGTCCTAATCCATGACTTTTGCGCCATCACGTTTCTATAAGTCGCGTAGCCGGACACGTCTTTTTATCGCTTCGGTTATTTGCGACCATGTTGGCACCAATGTCCCGCCGCTGGCTTTTGCGGCCCAAGACCTTGTTACTATTTGCCTTGTCTGTCGCCAGCTTATACTTCCTTCTCATTCACGGATCCGCCAGTCGTTTCCCAGGAGCCTGGACCGGGGACGATGGAGGAAAAGGTCGCCCGGAAATCTCCAGCACTACGTCGCAGTCGACAGATGATGCTGGGGGTGTCACAACTGATAGTTCCGGGGATCCCGCCGAGGACGATGTGGTTGATAATTCACCGTCAGTGAAAAACAAAGAAGACGAAGTCAAGGAGCAGTTCAAGAAGGAGTATGAGGAGCTTGGAAAGTATGTTTGACGGGTCGATTGTCCTGCTGCAAGTGCTAATAGCCATTACAGACATCCGGACGCGGGAGCGATATTCGGAAACACACTCGAGGACCTCGATCAAGAAAAACACAAGCAACTTAGTATCAAGGATCACCTAATACCCACCGACCACAAGACCTATTACAGTAACGACCAGCCCTATGTCTACGATCCATATCCGAAGTACGACGAAGAGTCCTGGCTTAAGAACCACAAGCCGCATGTCCCCTGTGAAGGCCCGGGGGGCCGTGGTTTGGCGGACGTCCTTGTTTTCAAAGGCCATCCTCGCAACTTCCCAGAACCAAGTTTCGGTAGTTATGAAGTCTTGGGCATGGATGGAAATTTGTGTTACGAGAGGGAGACACGGCTGGGATTATACGGGTATCGGCCACAAAACGCGAGCTCAAAACCCTTGGAGAAGTGGAACAAGGTCAACTGGGGTCAGCTACAGGAAAACTGCCTCGAAAAAAACAAGGCCAGGTTCAAGGTCAGAGGAGAATCGAATCCCTACCTGCATATCCTCGACCGACAGCATGGCTCGACGACTGGCGACCAACCCCGGAGCGAAGCGCGTTCCACGTCCTCTCGGAACTACGATTTTAGAAGGGGAGGCGTACTCAAGAATCGGGGATCGACGTTGAAGTCAGACACCGAAAGTTCAGATGCACGCACGGAACCTCGGACCGCTGTCCTACTCCGGACTTACACGGGCAAGGAATACAACGAAAATGACAAGCAGGTCATCCGATCTCTCATCACGGAGCTATCCCTGCGTACCGGTGGCCAATACCAGATATTCCTCTTTGTCCATGTCAAGGATACCGCTTATGCCATCTGGGATGACGAGTCAACGTACCAATACGTTCTCCGAGACAGCGTCCCTAAGGAGTTCAGGGACCTCGCCATCCTGTGGAACGATGAAGCCACGCAGGCCATGTACCCCAAGTTAGACCCTAAGAAGGCAACTGTCCACGTCTCGCAGTGGTTGTCCGTCCAGAAGTTTGCTCAGGAATTCCCCGAATTTGACTATGTTTGGAATTGGGAAATGGACGCGAGGGTTGTTGGCCACCATTACGACTTCCTTGAGAAGCTGGTTGCCTTCGCAAAGAAACAGCCTCGCCGAGGTCTTTGGGAACGGAATGAGCGGTACTATATCCCTTCGATACACGGCGACTACGATACTCAGTTCCGCAAGGAAGTAGAGCGCGTATCCGGGAAAGAGACGATCTGGGGGGCTCCCGAGTTCCCTTTCATTTCTCCCGTTGGACCGAAACCGCCAGTTGCAGACCCTGCAGATGACAAGTACGAATGGGGCGTTGGCGAAGAGGCAGACCTTATCACGGTTGCTCCCATCTTTAACCCTGAAAATAGCTCTTGGGTTAGCGCACCGGAGCTGTGGGGTTTTAATGATTCCTCACACCCCACTGAATTATTACCTCGCAGAGCGACCATCGTCACCCACTCGAGGGTGTCCAAGCGCCTTCTCGACATCATGCACGTCGAGAACCTTAGGGGAAACCACATCTCGTCCGAGATGGCCACGCAGACTACCGCTCTCCTTCACAGTCTCAAGGCCGTATATGCGCCCATGCCAATATGGTTCGACAGGCCGTGGTCAAGCAGGAGCTTGGCAGCATGGTTCAACGGGGGTCTCAAGGGCGAGAGCGGAGGCATCGGTTGTGCCATGGGCTGGGGTCGAGAGGGAAGATACCGCGGGTCCACCTGGTACTATCGAGCAACACCACCATCACGACTCTACCTCAACTGGATTGGCTTTGAGGATACCGACGTCGGTGGAGAAGACTGGGAAGATACCCACGGTCGTCCTTGCTTACCTCCAATGATGGTGCATCCTGTGAAAGATGTCGTTCCCACCGAGCCTGGCTACAAGAGCGAGTCCAGACTCCCCTACGACGATTGAACCACAGAAGAATGAAATACACACTGCGCAATCTTCATCATTCCGGGCTGTCCCTATCCCCCGGCACTCCCCTCGGTCAATGGTAAACGGCCTCATTGACCGCGGACGTCCGATGATTATGTAGGCTCACCTTGCTCACCGTCTCGAGCCTGAGCTGAACTTGCCAGTTGGTTGGCGTAGCAACCTCTTCTCGGATATGGCATCCATAGACCGCTAGCCTGTGAGAATACCGGCTGACTAGACCTAACTTCTAGCGCTCGAGTAAGCCCGTCTTCCGCCACATTAGTACGCTTCGATTCTTGAGGAAACGCTGCCACCAGGCCAGGTGCCGGTCAATTAAGTTACTACCCTGGGCGAAGGATATGGATTTTTGTAAGCCACGATACTTCGTATACCCCGCAATGGAAGAACCGAAAAGAGAGGGCACCGCAAGTAAATGAGCCATAGGTCATTGCTGCATGGTCGGCGTTTCGAGGACCTCATTTGGACTCGGGTGTACCATTCGAGTTGGCGCTTCTTATATGCGTGGCGAGCTGGTCGTACGCACGGAAGTCCCAGGGTGGCGCCGTACGTTGATTTCGTACAGTCATCATTGTCCACGAAATCCGAGGAGTCGATCGGTTGCATTTGGGAATGGGGCTGAGGAGTTTCGAGTGCATATCCGGTGCTTTTCAACAGTACATATTGTTCTTTCTCTGTTAAACCAGATTCTATTTATCTGTTCGTACAGCATGCATGTGGTGCTTATCCATGGAGTGATTAGGGGCCGGTGAAGGAGTTCACTGGTGTTCTATTTGCTGAATGGCTGGCCCTTCGGCCTTTTTGAGCTCGGATGCGTGGTACCTTTCGTCCGGCGTGCTTGGCTTTTCCTTCGAAAGTTCCATCCCATTTCTCTTCTCGGTTTGCATAGTCCCCAGGGTTGAAGTACGCTTCCTGCTCATCGGTGCTCTCCCTAGTTGCTGATTTGCAACTCGTTCTTCTACCAAGTGGCCATGTTATGGTTAGCATACTCAGCAGCCCTTACACTTATTTCTCGTCGGGCGCGAGGTATGCACGGTTTAGTCTTTCTACGTGTGGGCCTGGTCTTCAGAATGAGGCACGTTGTGAGGGAGCTCCTTTAACTGTATGGTTACCTTTCATGCTCGTCCCTCCGTGCTTTTCCGCTAGGGCGCTTCTACATTAAATAGGACGAATATGAGAGCTACTCGGGTTTATCGGGCAATCACACTTGAGCACTTGTTGAAGTTGGGAGACGGGAGTTGAATTGAACGTAGTGAAAACTCCTACTTCGGTTCCTAATCATCCTCGTCCGTTATTGTGCAGCACAAGACCCTTAAGATTCGTCGATCTTGACACCCGCACCGTCGCTAACTACGACCTCGAACCTCTGCTTGCTCTTCTTCACCGGCTTGGGGTCGTTGAAGATCTCCTCGAGCTCTTCCAGCGACCGGCCCTTGGTCTCGACGGTGACGAAGTACATGAGCACCCAGTGCAGCGCGTGCAGGCACAGGAAGATCGTGTACGTCTTCCATCCGATGTCCGCGAGGGCAACGGGGGTCGCGTACATGTTGATGAAGCCGGCTAGGCCTCCCGTGAAGTTCTTGACCGCCATGCCCTTGGCGCGGATGTCGTTGCTCAGGATCTCGGCCGGGTACAGCGCCTGGAGCGGGGTCCAGCAGAAGGAGCTGATGATGCCGTAGCTGTAGATCATGGCGATGAACGCGTATCCCGCCCCCGTCTCGATCTGCGCGCCGGCCTTGGCGGCGAGGACGTTGATGGGGATATAGACAATTCCGCTGAGGAAAACCCCCCAGAGCAGGAGGGGCCGGCGACCGGCCCTCTCGACAAAGAAGGCGCCGCAAATGCCGCCGCAGAAGGAGAACACGCTGTTCAGGGCATTGATGAGCAGCTGCTGCCTTGAGGAGTGCATGCCGACGGCGTCGATCATCGTGGGCAGGTAGTAGGATATCACCGAGCCGCCAGTGAACTGGTTGAACACCGCGACGAGCATGACGATCCACATGCGGTAGCGAGCCGGTCGAGTGTTGACGAGGACCCGGTAGTCCCACCACTTCATCTCCCTCGATTCCCTCTCGTAGCCGATCGACTGCTGGATCTCCTCGTATTCGAGCCTCACCACCGCGGAGTCCGGGTTGCCGTTTCCGTGATACTTCACCAATATCTGGCGAGCTAGCTCGCCCTTGTCTTTGGCGTAGAGCCATCTGGGGCTTTCCGGGAGGAGCCAGACTGTGGAGATGACGATCGCGGCGGGTACGGCCTGGACTATATAAGGGATGCGCCACGACCAATTATTCCCTATCAATCCCGTCCCGTAGCAGGTCCACGTCGCCGCTGAGATTCCATTAATTCAGCTGACGGCGATAGAGTCATATCCTTGGACACACTTACTCAGAGCCCCCACATACCAGCCGAACACGTTGTACAGACCGCCGGCGAGACCTCTCCAGGTAGGGTAGGCCATCTCGACGAGGTACGTCGGCGCGGACGTGACGCAGAGCGGCACGCCGAAACCGACCAGGTATCTTCCGCCGACGAACTGGTCGAGGGCGTGGCTCGTCGCCTGCACGATGGACCCGATGATGATGAAGCTCGCGCCGAGCGCCATCCCCTTCTTGCGCCCGAACACATCGAGCACCCAGCCGGCGAAGAAGGCGCCGCAGATCTGGCCGGCGGTATATATGGCCGTGACCAGGCCGATCTTGGGTCCGGTCCTGCCGACGTCGAAGTACTCGTGGAACTGGTCCATGGCGTTGATGGAGCCCATGACCGATCCGTCGTAGCCGTTCATGATGCAATCTATGGGCGGTGGTTAGTCAGCCCCGTAGGCACCATATGAGCATCAGGCCCGCGCCGACTGACGACTCACTCAGCGTTGCGAAGAGCATGATGCCATAAAGCTTGATCTGGGACAGGGTCTTGTAGTTCGGCGAGTCCTTGGCCACGGCGTCGGCCAGCGCAACGGACTGCACCTTGAGATGCGAGACATTGTGGCCCCTGGGCTGAGCATCGCCGTCGTGGTGGTCGGCGGACGAATTGGCCCTTGCTTTCTCCATTGCTACGGATGGGATTTGACCTCTCCTCCTCCCAATTTTTAATGCTACCATGAACAAACCTCTTCGCCGATCACCGGGGTGTCTACGCATATATACTCATGGCCCCGCCTCTCCGCATATTGCCCTGCATGGCCTCGAGACCATCCACCCCCGCACCACGACTTGACGGCGGCGTCTGGCCTCAATGTTACCGTCAGTAATTATAAACCAGCTTGGCAATCCCCAGGTTTCCTAGTCCGGCGGCGGACGCGGGGGTGCAGGGCGGCCAGCCCCTTCTCCGGTAAATCCGGCACTCGTGCGATGCAGCAATAAGAACAGTGACCGCGATAACCAAGCGGCTAATCAGAACTCCTCTGTCCAGTTGTCATTCGGCCCTGTTTCCGAAAGGGCCGGGTCCGGTTGCCAAAACGCATAAGTTATGCCTGCGATCCGCTGTCTTGGGAGCATGGTGGCCCGACCCTCCGTTCTTTATTACTCATGGGAAAATATGGTCGCCCAGAAAACGCACCAATCGCGTGCTGAGCAAAACCCCGAGCTCATTTTGGTATGCCTTCTTGCCACCGCAAGCACGTGCGGCTTCATCCCCCTGCGGCACGAGGGATTTCAGTTTGTGAATCTGCTTCTCTGGGTTGGTCATCTGGTTCCAGCCAGAACTGGACGAGGAGCACAGGGCCTCGCCCTGGTTTTCGGGTTCGCCAGGCGCTTGAGTCGGGCTGAAGAAAGGGTTGGGGAGGGGGGAGGGCTGGGAAGGCGCGGAGTGTGCATCTACCTACTAACTGACCAAGAACTCGAGCTGCCTGGACTCTGACGCAGCAGTGCCCATGAAGCCTAACAGGACAAGTAGATGCCGCGGTCACGTAGATATCAGCACGTCATGTTGGTAAGAACATCGAGCGGGGAATACTTGTGTAGGATGCTACCTTGACAGGCCAGGGGCTGGTCTGACGTTGGTTTAAACCACCAGACAGGTAGGTCATCGATCCTTAACAGGGTTTCTCCAACTTCTCCGGATGCGGCTTTGCGGGGCTCCATATGAAACTTTGCATATTTGGGGTTGGGCTAACCAGTCGCCCGGCAAGTCTTAACGATTCTCGATACCGCCTATAACACCGTCGGACCATTACAGCTCGACCGTTGGGCACGTTTGGGGATTGCAAACTACTGCTGCAGCCCCCACGCCGGAGTCTGCGCAAAACGTCTCCATGGGCATGAGACACACATGAACGGTAAACCTACCTACGCGGAACTAACCCCCACGTGATGAATGTTTCGTACGAGGCTATGGCCATTGTTATATCGCATCGACGGAGCAAGGTCTAGATCGGGTGACCGGTCTAAAGCCTGCCGAGACGCTATTCGAGCGGATCGTCTACGCTGCTGTTACTCCTAACCCATCTCAAGGGACACACCGCAGACCCTGGCTATCCGCGAAGAATGCTGAATCATAAATGCAGGCATCTCTCTCCATGCAACTGGTTCTAGTCAACGAGGCTCAAGGGAAGGATCCTTTTACCTGGGGCGAATCTGCGAAGCTTTCTGAACCATGACAGCCCCTGGCAGGTGCCTGTGTCTGAGAAACTCTTCATGATGGGTATGGTCACCCTTCGGGCTTGGAATACGAGACCGTTCAAAAATAGCAGCGGTCCTGCTGTCGGAGAAGTCTAACCAAAATACACCATGGACTCTACTATACGTGGAAGACGCCTTTCCCTTTTCCTGGACTCTCGTAAGTTTGCCCTCCAGGCCTACCGTACTATCAACTCGTCGGTGTGGGGGCCAAAGGAGAAAAAGAAGCGCGACTAATCGGTACCATCGTTTTGGATCACCGATATTTTGAAGCCCACAGAATCTGCGTGGTTATGTGCGTTATCACGACACGCCCGAACGAAGCCATCCTTGCATATCTAGGAGAAGCAGTGGGCGTGACGAGAGCAGCATAGGACCCGAATGGTTACAATCCGGAGTGCGCCACTTACGGAGCGAAGGATCGACAGACGAATCTGGGAGAGGTTTACGAAACGTATTGCCCAAGCATGTTTTCATGGCCTGTGTTGCCCGCGAGGCCTTCACCTACAACCGACGCGTCCAATACCTTTAATGAGAGCGTTATAGCACATGGACTTGGGCTTGGGGGCCGGGTCGGGGAATGACTGTGAATACCAGAACATCAAGAAGTTCACATATGGCCGCTCGGTCCGGCTGTACCAGCTGAAGAGCTGCCTTGTCCTCCCCAGTGTGATTCGATTTTTTTGGGGGGAAAGGTGAAGAAAACGGAGAAAGCTCCGTGATGTCTGGGCTCCTGGCAGCGACCCGCGAGGCTACAGGGACTCCGACGTGAGGTCACTACCGACCCCAAGCCGCTGCATCGGTTTCCGAGGTATTATGCTCATCAAAGCTCCCGGCGTCTTGCTGATATCAAGGAATTCCGAGTTTGCGCTGTCGAGGCCATGTGCCATTTCATCGTAGCACCCAACTTGCTATGAGTTACTGGCGACGGCGATAACAGCCCTCGACGGATGCTAAGGGGCCTATTAGCCAAGACGCTATACCTGACAGGTGGCCTGAGTGGGATCCCGCTAGTAGAAGTATTGGACGATGATAGTTCCTCGACTACGCACAACGACAAGGTGATCTTGCTATCTGACTAAGACCTGTACTACCTTTCGAATAAATTACCGGCGACCACGGGCGTTACGTCTGAAGCTGGATGTGGAGTACGCTGATGTCGCAAAAGCCGACACGTTCGACGGCCGACTCGGAGCTGTGAGCGTTCCCAAGACGATTTCCTACTACGATATTCTGCTCGCACATTTACAGGCCGGCAAATTGAGCACACGGCCCGATTTGAGGCCCCTTGCTGGCCCGGGATGTTGTCAGACTCTTCAGTCCTGAGTATGTGCATCTCGATGCATTTCTTCCAATCGGAGCCGGCGGAATCCACATCCACATCGACAATACGAGCTGCATTCCGAAGTACAACATGGCTGTTGGAGTCAACACAGTCGCCCTTGGTCCATCCAGGTCGAAATGAGTTGGAACGCATTGTCGTTCCGGCCGTGGATGTTGCCAGCTATGCCGAAAAGTCGTCTAGTAGGAACGGATCGATCATGTACGATACGCGTACTATTCCTTCTGAGGCTCGATCATACCGAGGGCTGCTTAGGTGTCGAGAGCGACGGGTGGTGTACAAATGAGCAAGGTATTGGAAGCCGAAAAGGTTGGAATCGGACGTCAAGAACTCGAAAAGTGGGAATATTTCCGCAACCCCTCCATCAACGCCTACTTGCCAAGCGGGAGGCCGGGTAACAGTCCTTACTGTACGCAACATCCACAATATACAAGGTGTTAACAAGAGCCCGGCTGACTATCCGCTTAGTCTATGTCACAGATATGTCGACGTTTATCTCGACATTCTGTACCGGCCATGCGCCTGGTCATCGCACGGCCCAGTTCCAGTAGAGAGGCCCCTGGGTGCGAAGCATCCCGCCCCGTGCGACGACCCGAGCTTCAGATTCTATATCGATGTGTACGAGACGGTGTGTAACTATAGTGTGGCCATTTCACGTACCGTTGATGATGACGAGCGTTTCGGCATCCGCGAGTTCATCAACCATGACAATTTTCCTGATTCGTGGCATATGAACTGTGGCGGGAGTGGCTTATGCACTGCATGGATTAACAATAGCACTCACCCTGTCGTAGTTCCCTTCATCTGAGTTGTAAGGATGCAGGCTGTAGACCGGAAGGCCAGAAGCTAGGTTGATAAGTCAAAACCGTCATTGCGTGCATGTTGTCAAATAGCCCAATTGGCCTTCGGAGCCAATAACCGCACTGTTGCCCTTGCGCCACATATTGGAAAGCGGATCAACATTTCGAGAATAAGCAGTCCCCTACGGACTTGGAGAAGGTATTGAGGGGTTTCATGAAGATATCCTTGAAGGAAGTGAAGAGACAACGCCAAGATTATATGGAAGCGTTTGCGGGAAAGGACTACGAACCTGAATACGGCTTTGGCGGAAAGATAGTCATCCTAGGGAAGATTTAGATCAACGAACTGTTAACCGGAAGCGGAGGGATACGACTCATTTACTTGGAGAACTCTTAGGCTGTCTTCTTAAGCCGGAAGGTCCGGCGCGGATCATATCTACTTCACTTTAACTAGTTTGCGTGTCCGCCGTTTGTCATTATCTCCTCACGACAAGAGTCTAGCGTTTGTGGTCGCCTTCCAATGAGTAGAGTCTCATGAGGATTCAAAACGAGTAGGTTAGCAGACTTAAGACCATCTCGTATAACATTATGTACACTCCAGTTAAGGCGTGCAGACTACGACTATGTGCCCCTTAACATCTTCCTCGAGCGTTAGTGCATTCGAGCAATCAGATTTGGCCAGGATCCGTGGCTCTGGGTTATTTTGTTACAAGCGACATTATGAGAACCCGCAGCTCAGGCCTGCTTCCAGGCTTACCAGTCCAACCAGACCCGTCTGTTACGGTAAGCCCCGAGGTTCTTCCAGGTCTCCGTCAAGCGCTGGGTGTTCCTGTGATCGACGACTCTCAGCACCTCCTCGACCTCCCCGTCGTCGATACCCGCCTTCCGCCTCTGCCTGCACACCTTGAGCCGCAGCTCCTACGGGAGCGCCGGGGAGCGGAGCTTCAGCGCGAGGACGAGGTAGTACTTCCGCGCCCGCCTCAAGCGGCCGAGCTTCACCCATACGGTCGGCGTGCCTGCAGAGTGCGATCAGCCGCGCGTCCAGGCACTCGCAGTCCACCAAGTGGCCGACGGTCAGGTCCGACAAACTACCAGCGGATTTCCAGGCGCCGATGCCGATGCATCTCGAACGCGGGTTCTTGACTATGTAGCCCCCTTTTCCTGGCTTGCGAGCCGCCAGGAGGATATTATCTATTTTGACATGTTTGGAGTTCCGTGCTGGATATTGAATGAAAAGAATTGCGAATAATACAAAACAGGCGATATTCCATGGGACCGACAAGTTGCGGGGATATAAATATATAAGAGTGCGGACATGTGATCTGAACAACGTTTTCGTGCCCTGTTGTTTCATACAACTGTGCTCGCACAAACAATGAAGCCTATTGTCGAAACGATCCACATCATCCCCGCCTTGCTCCGAGACTTGATAATGAACAATGACCATACAAGGGTAGGAGCCGCATATGTCCCGACTCATTTCTTCAAGGTAACTGTATTACCTGACATGCCGGAAGAAGTTTTGACTGTAGTTTCAGTAGCCGAGGGTTTTTATGAAGTATAGGTCAACTGGCCCAGAATAATCTCACCCTGTGACTCTATTATTCCCGATGCTTAGGTGGGTTTGTCGCCGTTAAAGGGGCAGCGCGGAAGCTATTAATAAATCATTGACCGTATAGATGGAGCCAATTTGTCTAGGAATGAAAGAATCTGTCCCCGAAGGCTTATTTTGTAGTGATCCCGCACTCTCGTAAGCCCTTTAGGCCTTCGTTGTTCTACCTAGCATAACACTTATTCTCAGTCTTGCTTATGTTCTGATAAGTCTACTGAGATAAGTATAAGTCTCCAAGGATAGACCATATGGGGGGCTTCGCGGACGTGGAGCGCTGGCGCCAGATAAAGGATTTTGGCATGCCACGCCTCCCGTCGAATCTGAATAGCGTCGATAAATGTGGCGCCCTACTCCGTGGTGGGACACTATCAGATCTCATATCTCCTACGACGTAGATATCGGCAACTGTTGCGCGGATGCAGGCCCGGTTGGGCGGTAGGGAGGAACTGGTTAGCCCGTCACTGGCTTGGAAGTTTGGTATGAGGAGATTATCCGTATTTCCTGTCCACCCAGCAAACATATCATGTTGGTTGGTCTTTCGCTGTCCCGGAGAACTCCCCCCATCAGGGTTTCGTGCATATGGTCGATAAAAGGAGCAGAAATGCATACACAACAGAAGATTACATGTTTACCGAGAGAGAGAGGAAGGGTGCAGATGCTAGAAAATGTTACGAAATACAACTTGTATATATTGTGGTATCATGGTTGAGCCTTCCAGCCGCTGTGACCTTACGGCCATATGCAAAAGTCCAAATCAAACGCCCCTGTGCCCCCGTCCAGTACGCCCGTTTTCGTTCTCTCTATCTTTCTCCGCGCCTCAGCCCGGGGTACTTTTGCTCGCCGTCCGCCGGGCCCATCATCGTATACTTCTGGTCCGTCATCTCTTTTATTAGCGACGCCGGCATGATGAACTTCACGTTGTCTTCTATCCGCATTTCTGCCTCCACATCCGCCTCCGTATCCCTTCTTCGATCCGGGGGGATGGGTGATTCCGGCGGCCTGTTCGGCCGCTCCTCTATTACCGATTCGGGCGGCAGCGTTGACAATGCGTGGCTCCGTCGGGTTAGGTAGTATGATGTACTAGCGAGATCCAAACCCCGCTGGCTGAGCGACATGATCGCCTTCTTTATCCGCCTCTCGCTATTCCTCCTCTCCGTCTCGATACAGGCCCTCACGAAGAGGGTAAAATGCAAACCCCTGAAGGTAGACAGTCAGCACATCAGAGCAGCCGGCAGCTGGACCCTGGGGGACCGCGGGTGGAGGGGCCTTGTCGGAGCAGGCATGTACTCACGTCATGGCAAACTGGAGACACAGCGCGGCCAATGCGATCCCCATCTGCGCGCCGGTTAATCCAATGAAGTACCACGCCGACTGCAGGATATAGATGAGCCACACGCTCAACAGCGCCACAAATACAAGGGATGTCAGCCATAGGAGTAGGTCCACGGCGACATGCGCCCCCGGGGGTATTCCGGTGAGGCGGAGGCCCGACCTGCTCGTTCTGACGAATATGGTAATGAATTCTGCCAGTGCCCAGATGCCGGAGATGCTGGCCTGCGCTCATAAACCCTTGTCAGCTTTTCACCCGGCTCTTTACCTCAGCCCGGCGGCGCGTTTGTCACATCTCCTCTCGACGGGGGGGGTAGGGGGGGGGGAGTAGAGACATACGGGAGTCAAGCAGCCGACGAAAGCGAGGGAGGCACTCGCCGACGATAAGTTGTCGTAGATTCGCACTGATCTGATGCACAATACGGCCAGCGCGATGGCGAACGCGAGGGTGAACGCCCGCAGGATCACCTTGATGACGTCCCACCGCTTCTGGCTCTCCGGCTTCACCCTTATTGCATCCTGCCACTTGTCGCGGCCGTCATCACGTTGGGAGTCGTCGGACCGCTCTTCGGCATCCATGGCCAAACTATAAATGGTCGGGCGGAGGACGGGAAGATTCGGAGCAGGCGCGTGATCATTGAAATCGCCCGTGAAAGAGGTTGGCTTCGACCGATGCTGATGAAGAGCGCCCGCCGCCCCCTCGATGTCGCGGCTCTGACTCGACACTCCCTCCACCGTCTGCTCCTTCTCCTAAGGGGTACTCGTTCGCTCGCAATTGGGCAGTGGTTCGATGCGCCGCGTCCTCGACCAACCGGGCTACATTTGCCCACGATGATCGATTCGAGTGGTTCACGGTTTATTTGCTGAGCTGAGACGATTGCTAGATCGCCGCCGTCATCTTCTTCTCCGGCCGATTGTCGCGACTTGGGCATATACTACCACTGAATGGTCGCGAGGGGGAAAACGCTGGGGTTCAAGGACCAAGGAAATTATGATCTAAGCACTGCCACTCAATGGGTTGTGGGTCCGTATCCATATGATCGACATGGCGGCATTCCCGATTCAGTTAACCATCTCACTCGTATCTGGGCGGATGGGTGAATCCGTCACCCTGGCACAGCATCCCCCATCTGGCGCGCACGGTACCAAGGCTACGGCCCATTCGACTCTCTTTTTGAAACAGCTATCGGAAGAAAGGAGTTGGTCTTCTAGTCTAGAATATGGAAATGGTGGAGGAGATGTTTACACAACTCCATCCTCTACGGCTGGAGATAAGGGGTTGTTAATGCACGCTGCAATGCTTTCAGTAGTATTAGGGCGCCTTGAGCGCCGCATTCAGGAACCATTTCGATTCAACCATTAGGGGACTCAGCTGACTAGCTTCAGCCGCAGATGCAAGGCAAGATCCAGCGACCGATACCCGGGCCAGATCAGGGATTCTTAGTGATATGCAGACCGAAAAGCAGTTATTATGTCAGCTTTGGTAGGTGTAAACAACACTCTATTAGAAGTGCATATTTACCATCAAACCACCCGGACTACTCGGTAAATCTTATCTTAATAGTCTTCGATATCTGCGTTGGTTTCGGCCAACAATGGGAGCGTCTGATTCAGCGGCTGGGATGTCATGAGCTGCATGCATAAGCTGATTCCTACTTCATATCTACCAGTTGCCCAGTTACCATAAGAGCAGTTCGGCATGCACGCCGGATCTTCGATGGCGACGAAATATTTCGACGTTGGCATACTTGAGCTCCTTACCTTTGCTGTAGGTTTGCTCTGCTGGTGGACCTGGGGCGTTCATCCATATTCTAGGTAGGAGCAGGAACCAGAATCCTGTTAAACGATGTAGTCAACAGAATACAATAATTGATACTGTCATTCTGCCTTGGTAGATTGCCATATGAAGATTCCCATAGTCACGGCATAAACAGGCTATTGAAAACAACTTCTCGCCGCCGTTACCGTATCGGTATATACGATGTGAGCCTGATGAAAGTCTGGGCGGTGGGCTATTGGCAGCAACCAGCACCAGCAACCCCCCGGTTTGTCAAACCCATGCGTCTCCGTTCCATTACTGCTCTTTCGCCACATGGTTCTCCTAGATACCCCGCATGATTCCCTCCCCGGACATGACGTGCAGCAAATTATTCCCCGGGCCGTGGAAACCAAGATTTCCCCCCACGAGAAGTCCAGGCCGCCCACTAGCAGAAACAGTCCCGGGGGCCGCCGCCATCGCAATTGCAATAGCAGCAGCCCCTTCGCCCGGCCACCCCGCCGCCGCAGCAGCCGTCGCCGGTCTCATCTTCTCTCTGGTCGCCGAAGCATTCGAAGAGGAAGTAACAGACGAACCCGGCGCTGAGGCTGAAGAGGACTGCTAGGACGACCATCGTACCACCTATTGCCCGCGGATTAGACTTGTTTTCCCCGTTAGAGTCGCTGATTCTTTCACTGTGGCATGTGCATAGTGGAGCGGGCTGGATAGTGGCATACCCGGGATGATGGTCTAGCGTCATTGGGGTCGCGGCACGACGGTCGGACATGGTGGGAATCGATGAGTTCCGTGGTGTAGAGCGCTGGTTAGCTGCGGTGGTTCGTGGGTAGGGACTTCGGTAGATAGGCAGATGCGGTGTGATAGTGGTGATAGTGGTATAGTTTGGGTAGGGAAGGCCCGGGGAGACCGCCATGCGGGCGCATCTAGATGGTCTATATTATGGTAGACTGGCTGGTTGGGGAGGTTGGAGTTGACAAGACAGTGAATGCGAAGGGTGGATGGGCGTGAATCATCACCTCCACCTCCATGGGATGGAATTATGCAGTGGCTGGTGTCACGTATCGCATGCTGAAAAGAAATGTTTTAGTGAAAGTTATCGAGCACGTCCGAAGGCTACGTGGCGGTTAAGCTGGAAATCATTCAGAAATTTTATCACCACAAGGCTGCTTGCTATGAATCACTAATTCTCTTCCTTTTGACCAGCCGAACCCACCTCCTGCGTCTCCATTCTCCCCTCTTCACATCGCCGTCCTCGCCCTCCTCCCAGCTCGGGCCCGGGACGTAGCCCTTACCGCCCTTCTCCTTGCTGCCCTTAGTCTCGCCGACCGGGTCCTCCACGACGCCGACGCGGTCCGCATTCTCGTCGTAGATGTCGTAGACCCAGCGCTCGCCCTCGGTCTCGATCTCGACGCCGGTGATGATGCGCTCCTCGACCCACTCGCGGCTCCAGAGGTCGAGGGCCCACTTCTTCTCGCTCCACTCCCAGCCCTTGGGCGGCAGAACGTCCTCGAAGAAGCGGGCGCCGGCGGGCTTCTCCCCGGCGATGCGGGCGGGAGAGAGGGGATCGTAGGGGGAGGCGCTGAAGAGCCAGGGCTCCCACTCGCCGCCGGCGGGCGACAGACGCTGCAGCTCGAAGATCTCGACCTCGCGGGTCTCGGGGCTGCCGTCGAGGATGACGTCGTCGGCGGCCCAGCGCCCGACGAGGCTCAGCACGCGCTCCGACTGGGGACGCAGATGCTTGCGGTGGGCGCTCCCGAGGGCGCGCGCGACGGCCGGGTGCCCCGCGCAGGTGGCGGCCCAGCCGGCGGCGAGAAAGATGAGCCTCCAGGGCAGCGCGGCGGACGCGATGCTCAGCACGAGGCAGGCGGCGAAGAGCGCGGCGAAGAGCGCGCTGCTGAACGCCTCGTCGCTGAAGTTGGTGCGCGGCACCACCAGCGACACCACGGCGTCGTGCAGCTGGCTGAAGTCCTCCATGCTGTTCTGCAGGTCGCGCATGTTGCGGAAGAAGTCGCGGCTGAGCTCCTTGGCAGGGCGCACCGTCACGGCTGGGGCCAATGGCGGGCCCCGCGGCGACGAGCTGTAGTACGAGTAGGGCGCGCTTGCCCCCAGCGCCTGCTCGCTGTTCAGGCTCATCTCCGGGTCCGGGTGGCGCACCGCGAAGCTCGGGATCAGGACGGCCACCAGCAGCACCGCCAGCGGCAACAGCGGTAATAGGTACGGGTCCAGGCATACGAAGGTGTAGGTGGCCAGGAACGAGAGCGTGTGCGTCGGCCGGTGCCACGACAACAGCCGCTCCACCCGCTCCTGGAAGACGAAGACGACACCGATGCGGGCGTTGAAGCGGCGGAAGTTGACCGACATGGTCGTGATGTTGAAGTTGGGTCGTTCCGTCGTGGCATGTCCACCGCCGTTGTTGCCATCTCCTGGGCGCTCATCCTCCGGTTGGACACGTCCACCATCGACAGGGATCACCTGCTGTAGAAGCTTCTCTACAAGATGATCTTGGATGTTTGCCTTGCCTTTCAAGGCCGAGAAGTGACCTCGCAACCCCTTGGGTCGCGATGGGGCGTCAGCCTCTGAATGGTCCGAGTCATGGTTAGCGCGTTGCTGGGAAGGGGTCACTGAACGCGAAGGTGTACGCGAGCCATCGAGGACAATAGTCGGGATGGGATCGTCGCGGTTGACGAACGCATGGGGTTCTTCCATCCTGTCCGACGTCTCACCCGGCGCCGTTGTTGCGGGAGAGATGTTCGACGGTGATGATGATGGAGGGAGCGATCATGACCTGTTTGAACCAACGGACCTTGAGCTAGGCTGTTGTCACTTAGGGAAGCTAGGGAGGTAGTAGTCTTTTACATAGACACTACCGTCAGCGCCGTATTCCAGGAAAAGACAGCTTTTGTAGTATGATATGTCTATAGGTAGCTACAGGGAGTGACGAGTTGCAATTGTGTACGTGGTAGTAAACACCGGTAAAGAATTGGGGATGGTATGTAGCTGAATGTAGATATCACATGCAACCTTTCGGTACTGGGTACCTAGACAAACCCAAGGGTGACGTTAGCGAGGCTGCGGGGCCAATGCCACTAATGATGCTAAGGTTTAGGAGCTTAGCGGGGTATGCATGGGTCCTGCAGCAGCTAAAGTGTACAGGGATCCAGCTGCAAAATAAAACCGATGATCCTGCAGAACGCAATGACGGATCTTGTCCAACATCGCCAATAATCACAGTCATATCACCCACCGACACTGAACAACACCGGGGAGAGAACACTTCCCGGAAGTGTAGAACCGTCATCATGCCCATCACGATCCTTCAACCGGCTCCTTTGCCGATTGACAAACCAAGCACCGGCTATGCATCCGACTCGGACTCGGACTCGGACGGCGGCGCTGACCTCGAGGGCGACATCTCCATGATGCGGCCCAGCAAACGCGCCCGCCGGACAGATGACGCGATCGTGACGCCAGGCGAGGTTATAACAGAGGATCCGCAATGGATGCGGTACGTCCCTCCTTGCCTTATCGCCCACTACCATACTAGTTCGGCAGACTGACACATTCCCTCCTCCCAACCCCAGCGGCCACGGAACCTACACGACCGCCGACCCGCCCGCAATCGTATCCTCGGTCGCGGGAACACTCTCGAAGACGAACAAGCTGCTCTCCGTACGGCCGCTGCGGGCGCGCTACACGCCGGAGATCGGGGACCTGGTTGTGGGCCGCATCGTCGAGGTGCAGGCGAAGCGGTGGCGGGTGGACGTGGGCGCGTCGCTGCTGGCCCAGCTGCCGCTGTCGGCCATCAACCTGCCGGGGGGCATACAGCGGCGGCGCACCGAAACCGACGAGCTGCAGATCCGCACCTTCTTCAGCGAGGGCGACCTGCTAGTCGCCGAGGTCCAGCAGCTGTTCGGCGACGGCGCCGCGGTGCTCCACACTCGCTCCCTGAAGTACGGCAAGCTGCGCAACGGCGTCTTCGTCGCCGTCAGCGGCGCGGGCGGCGGCGGCGTCGTGCGCGCCCGCCGCCAGGCCTTCGTGCTGGACATCAGCGCGGGGCGGTCGGGCTCTGGGCTCGGGGGCATAGGGGCGGGCGCCGGCGATGCGGGGGACGCGGACGACAAGGTGGACGTGGTCCTGGGCGTGAACGGCTATATCTGGATCAGCAAGCATGTGGAGGGCGAGGGGGCGGCGGCCGAGACCTCTGGCCCGGGCATCACGCGCATCGAGGAGAGCGTGGGGCTCAACGTATACTCGAGCCAGAACGACGCCGTGCCGCCGGCGACGGCGCGCGAGATCGCCCGCGTGCGCGCCGTCGTTGAGGCCCTCGTCGAGAACGGCCTACGCGTCGACGAGGACACCGTCACCCGCGGCTACCTCGAGGCCGTCGAGATGGCCCGCGGCGACGGCGACGGCGACGACACCCTGTACCTCGGCGGCGAAAGGGGACGGCGGTTGGCTGCCGCGCTTACGGGGCGGTGACAGGCGTCTAGGTTCCGAAAAGAAGAGGTGGATGGATATCTGGAGGGAGTAATACCAAAGAAAAGATCACTAAGTCCTTCAGAGTGGATTAGGCGCGAGGAACAAAATAACCAGAGAATGTCGACGAAGATGTCGACTTATAGACATTCACAACTGGCTTATTTATGATCTATGCGAGATGACAGAGGATCCTATGCCTTCACCACATATCCTTGTTACAAATCCTAGGATTGCCTCTTATGTGTATACCTACAGCAGTGGCAAAACATCTTGTTCGTGCACATTTAAGCCCATTATACGGCCCTCGAGTGAGCATTGCGTCGTGGAGGTATTTACTTATGGCTGATTATGCAAATCGAAAATATAGATTGTAGAACCACTGTACAGCCCCCCTCCCCCCCCCCCGATTTTTCCAGCAAAAGAGCCAACCCGAGTCGAGTAGAATAGGCGCCGTCACGCGCATGCGCCTTCAGGAAGCAGATACATCAGCCCACGCGGCGCAAAACTGACATGGCACGCATTAAGCCCTAGCAGCACCAAAAGCACCCAGCAGCGTCTTCTTAAAAGCCGCCAGATAACCCCCAACGGCACTGCCACCATATCCCGCGGAGTCGCCCGGCGCCGCCAGGTACCCGCAGCCAGCGACGAGAACAAGCAAGACCCAGCGGAGCAGAGCGGCCTTGGCGTCGGCGCCGCCGAGTCCGAAGACGAGGCCGGCCCAGTAGCGCAGGTTGCGGACGGGGCGGCCGTCGCGGTCGAAGCCCGGGCGGGTGCGGTTCATCCACTCGTAGAAGCGCAGGTCCGGGACCGAGTACGGCGGGTAGCGCACGCGCAGCAGGCGGTCCATCCAGCGCCCGGGAACGTCGACGACGGCGCGGCGGTGCGTGAAGCAGTCGAAGGACGCGCGCCCGTGGTACGCGCCCGTGCCGGACTGGCCGACGCCGCCGAACGGCAGGCCCGCCACGGACCCGTGCATGTACGCGTCGTTGAAGGACGCGCCGCCTGAGGTTATGCAGTTTAGGACTGTGGGTGGGGAGCAGGTTAGTCGTTTGGCTTTGTCGGTTGTTGGTTTCTTGACATGGGGGGTACAATAGATCGGGTGGAAAGGATGGCGACTTACTCTTCTCATTCTCGCTCTTGGACCCGAAGCTCATGAGCGACAACGGGGTAGGGTCGACCTTGTTCGCAGTCTTGATTGCCTCGTCGAGGTCGCTGTACGGCAGGATGGACCAGACGGGTCCGAAGGACTCCTCCTGCATCATGGGGTCGTCGGCCGAGTCGATGAGCACGGCGGTGGGCGCGATGAACCGATCGGACCTGTCCATCTCGCCGCCCATGACAATGCGGCCGCGGGTTGTGTCGAGCATCTTCTTGATGCGGTCGAACTGGCGCTCGTTGATGACGCGCGCGTAGTCCGGGCTCGCCTTGGCGCCCTGGGGGAAGAATTGCTTGTATGCCGCGTTGAGGTACTCGACGAAGTCGTCCACGACGCCCCGCTCGACGAGCACGTAGTTCTGCGACATGCAGACCTGGCCCGCGGACATAGTCTTGCCCCACAGCAGGCGCCGCGCGGCGAGCGCCAGGTCGGCGGACCGCGTGATGAAGGCGGGATTCCGACCGCCGAGCTCGAGCGTGACGGGCGTGAGGTTCTCGGCCGCCTTCCGGGAGATGATGCGGGCCACGGACGGGTTGCCCGTGTAGAAGATCTTGTCCCACTTCTGGTCGAGGAGCGCCGTGGTCTCGGGGATCGCGCCCAGCACCACCTTGAACGCCGACGTGTCGAGGTAGCCCTCGACGATCTCCTTGACCACTGCAGCGGTCGCGGGCGCGCTCTCCGAGGGCTTGAGGATGGCAGTGCAGCCCGCGGCTATGGCACCGACCAGAGGACCCATGATCAGCAGCGCCGGGAAGTTGTAGGGGCCGATGATGAGGGTGCTGCCTAGCGGTTCTTTCCGGACGCGCGGTCTCAGGGGCGCGAAGGTGACGGGGTAGTCGAGATCCCGGGTTTCGTCCTCCGCCCAGGTCTTCAGCTTCTTTAGGCATAGGTTCAGATCCTGGATCAGGAAGTTGATCTCAGAAAAGATGGATTCGATAGGCGACTTGTTCAGGTCCTTCTTGAGGGCGGCCTGGAGCTTCCCCGTGTTGTCGTTTAGGCCCCACCATAGCTTGCGCAGCTGGACGAGACGCCACTCGACATCTTTGGTCTTGTTACTCCGAAATGATTCCTGGATCTCGGCAGCAAGCTTGGGGATGCTCTCGATAGGGGTATGCTCAAAAGGCGGCATCTTGATATCTGCGGACATGGTTGCCGGTAAGAATGCGGCCTGAGCGTCTGCCAAGCCGGTAACTGGATGCATGGACAGTTTGATGGGAGCGCGCCGCTGCGTAATGAGAGAGGCGACTAGAGGACGGAAACAGGCCTATAGGCCAAATATATATATATATAATTAAAGAAAAAAAAAGTTTGGTAAGAGACTAAAGAGAAAACGGGACTTAGGTTGAAATAATGGAGATGGGACGTTGAGAAGTTGCAACGCTCCAATATCATATGCTGGGAGGGCAGATGTCAATGGGGTCGGACCAAATCAACGCTAAGCTTCGGAGCCCGCGGCTACCTTACTATTATTTGGTCGTGACTGAAAATGGTGTAAACAATTGATGTCTTATTACTGAATATGTAGTCTCGAAGCAATTTGAAGGTTATCATCAAGGGCCAGAAGGAGCATCCATCCATACGGTCAAAGGCCACACTTGTCATCATAGGCCTAGAGAAGGAAGCTTGGGGAGCCGAGGCTAATGCTTAAAGTGAGCAAGGGTCGTCGAGCATGCTGGTCGCAAACCCCATGTGCAGATGAATTGTGCCTCGTACTTCGTACATACCAGCGAAGGCAAACCCCTCTCAACACCATCCACTCAGTTGGTCATAATAGTTAACTGACTTTGTACTATAAACGCTAAAATAAGTGAGGAACTTGAGCTGCCAGATATGTGTTAGGAGATGGTGTATGCAGTCTATTTGGACTGTTGGCGGAATCTAATCTCAATGAGACCTCCGATGAAGCTTATTACTTTACTCTGATATTGAAATATATGCAAGTTACACAAATGGAATGCTCTAAAGGAAAATTGACGAGTATGAGGAGGAGGTTGTGGCTATGTATCTACAGTACAAGATGAGTGTTGGTGTTATGCTTGGCCCATGCGCCGATGCATCATCTACTGAGTACCCGTGAATGTTTCTGGTCTTTGCTTTCAATCTCGGCATTTCGGTATAAGTATTCTTCCATCTAAGCGAGTGCGGGACCACTGGCCCCACCCCCCAGGGCTGCACCACGATTCCCGCTGATACACGAAAATTCCAATCGAGAAATTTCACGAACTTTTTTACAGGTCGCATTCGAAGATCTCCCATCCATTACCGTCAACCACCACCCACAAACCACACGGCCCAGGCGCAGGATTCGACTTCTTTGCGTTCTCCAACAAGTCAACCAGAAACACAACCAGTCGCAATGGCTCCTCAGACAGTATGTATAAGATGACACCGCTTTGCTGTTGGCCCAGTCTCTCCGCCTGGGTCAAAAGAGATTATTTCTGTCCCTCCCTAGCGAAGAGATCATGGCGTGAAGCAGTAGGCTAAGGTCAATTCTTTCCCATTTTTCAGAAGAAGTCCGGCAAGTCTGCCAAGACGACCAAGAAGGTAAGAACGCTTGGGGGGGGGGGGGGGGGGGGGGGGGGGGGGGGGGGGGGGGGGGGGGGGGGGGGGGGGGGGGGGGGGGGGGGGGGGGGGGGGGGGGGGGGGGGGGGGGG
>QJNU01000546.1:0-51522 GCA_004154915.1 Monosporascus ibericus
TGTATTAGGCTAGATACGTGTGCTGTTGCACGCGTACAGCGTTAAGTAGCTTAGCCACGGAACATGTATGGGCCGATCAGTAGGTGACCTTTCCGTATATGAGGTGCGCTACGCACCCCCCAGTTAGGTGATATACCCCTTTAACGCTTTAAAATCTTCACGGCGTTGATCGTCACATTTTATCACTTCCTAGAGCTACAGCTGTCTATTCCACCTCTCCTCCGGCGATTAAATCTTCCTAATCAGCTAATTTTTCGTTTAAAATAACTTTTAAAGCTTTTTTCCGCTGGTCTAAGGTTTTTATGATATTCATTAATTTTAGCTGCTTTCTGAAATTTCTGAAGGCTTTTCGTAATACGGCTTTAGTTAGTCCATCAACCAGCATATTACTTATAGGCGTATAATCCACTTTAATTAGGTCCCTTTTTGCTGCCTTTCGTAACTAGAAATTATATATATTTACGTACCGTAACTTTATTTATAAAAGTGCGATGTCGGCGTTAACTAACTATATAGTTTATTAATTATCGTATTATATATTTAACGGTCTTATATTAAAACTAACTTCCAGTTTTTTAATTAATTAAAAGCTAAATAAGGTTTTTTTAATAACTTACGTTAAGGATAATAATTCTGCTTCGGTTATAAAACTAATTATTATGTTTTACTTATTCGCCCGTTATTTTATTACTTTTCCGAAAAGTTTTATTATATAAACATAGGAATTTTTTCGATCGATTATATTATTTGCGAAAAAGGTATCGTTTTAAATATTTATCGAATTTTTATTACCGAATTGTAACGTTAACGTTTTAATACCGATTAGGTATAATATGATTTTATTAATAACGTTATAATATACGTTATTAAGTTTTTGGTTAAATTATATAAATCGAGATAGTATAAAGGATATATTAAGTCGCGTATTAATTATAATATATAAAATAAAACCAAGTTCTTTTTAATATTTATTAATTAAATTTAAATAAGTTAAATTAAAATTTGATAATAATTTAACATTTATTATTAACTTTTTAAGGAAGTTATTTAAACTTTTTTAAAAGATTAAATTAATTAACTTATTTATAAAGTTAAATTAAAAGAACTAGACTTTTTATTAAGTTTATTTTTAATTATTTCGATTTTAAAGAATTATTATAAGTTCTTATTATTTATAAAAAATATATCGTTTTTATATTTATTGGATTAATTAATTAATAAGGTTTTAATATTTTTTGTTATACGTAATAACTATATCGTCGACATAGAAAAATAAAAGTACTTTTTAACGAAAAAAATAATATGGTTCGTAAAAAACGGGGTTAAGTTTTAAATCTTTAAGTATGTTGGTAAAATCCTTTTGCCAAAATAAAGGCGATTCTTTTAATCCGTACAATACCTTTTTAATTAGGAATATTTTATTACGTTATAGGTATCTTAAGGGCGTTTTTATATATATTTCATAAGGTAAGTGTAAGGATATAGTAATGAGAGTAAGGTGGTGGCTGAACAGTAGCAGACCATTCCAAGAAGTAGGTATATTAGCAGACTTCTATCTGGGTTGTATGTGTATTGTTCAGATATAGGGTTTTGTACGTGTCTGGTGTGCATGTGGGTCGGCGACTAATCGCCGAAATTCTGCCGTATTTCCCTGTTTCCTTACAGTAAGTTCGCGTTAACGAAAATATTTATAGCATTATATTACTTAAACTTTAAGTTAAACCTAACTGTAATAATAATTAAAGTTCGAAACGACCTTTTAGCAAATATGGATACGTATATATTGCCATATGTATTCTTAAATTATTAATTATTTTATACGACAAAACGGGCCTTATATTTTTAGAATTAGTTATATCTATTAAATTTATAAATATATATTTATATATATCTTAGTACCTCTTTCCTTTTAATAAATAACTAATTAACGGTTTTCTAGGATTTTATTTTCTTATAACTTTGCAGGTAAACCGCTTCGACGTTATGATATATCTTCTTTAACGAATGTATATTTAGCTTTTTATAGCCTCGCGGCGGTAGCGGCAAGTTTTGCCTCTCTACCCGGTTTAACGACTTAAGTAACGTTTTTATTCTTAATATATTAAAACCTTTTCGATTAAGGCGACGCGTATTTCGGGGTTTTAATTTCTTTAAACTTCCGTAACTTATCGGCCGGTTACTACACGTATTTGTAAAGTGAGTTATTCGTTTTGAATTAAATACGGCCTCCCAGACTTTATAGTTATCTTTAATAACACCCTTTTAGCTTAAAACGTACGGGAAATTTATGTTTATAATCCGTAAGGTATCTTCGTTTTTTACCGTTGTTTTATATTAAATAAAAGAACGAAAACTTAAGGTTATTTTTATTACTTCCGCTGGCGTAATAATCGTAATAGTTACTAATGTAAACGTTAATAGCGGTAATAATTTAAAAGTCGGAAGTAATTCGAATAAAGCGGTCGTATACGGATAATTAATTTTATGCGAATAAGTTTGTTTTTCCTTATCCCGTACGTTTTTTTCGCCTATTGAATTGGGACGGGGTGATTTAGTCCTGATCAGTGCATATTTGATGAGAGTGTTACGATTGAGCCCGCGGTTCAAGAGATAATGAAGGCAACGCAAACTGTATTGTGTGGTGTTGAATCCATGAGTGTAAAAACGATGATGAGTGTCTCCTCTTTCTGGGTTTGCGCCCAGCGAAAAATAAACTCCTAGAAATACATGACTGGTGATGACTAATTGATTGGCAAAGCCATGTACCCGGCTCTGCACCCTGCACCATTTTACTATACCACCTTAAAACCATTTTTTCGATTTAGCCGGTAACTAAATCCCGTTTAAATTTTTATCTTTTTCTTGGATATGTATTAGGTGGCTATTAGCTTGATTAGGTATTTTTACCTGTTAGAGCAAAATCTACAGTTCGTTTTTTGTAACGTAAAGGAGGTCGTTTTTAAGGTTTTTAATGTTACTAAAGAAAGTAATTTTTTCGTTAAATTATACGTTTCGAATGGCGATAACTTTATTCGTTAATAAGTTTTAAACCTTGTAAATATTTGTTAATTGGTAACCGACGAGGAAGTTAATTTATATTTTAGGATTTAATGTTTAAAGCCTTTATTCTTTTTTTATGCCGGTGGTTATTATAACGTAGGCCATATAGCTATAAGCATATAAGTAGGCCTTTTAAGGCTTCTGATTAAGTACTGCAACGCCATTTTTATACGTTAAATAAGTATAATAAACCTTATATAGAATTTGCCAAAACGGAGAATATTTAAGGGTATAGTTATATAAATATATCGCCGCTTTAAAGATATATACGATTAAAAACGTTAATAATTTAGCGCCATTTCGTATCGTAATTATTCTTTCCTTAATTATACCTTTTAAACGTTTTATACCCCCGTTTTGGGCCTGGGTATATAGTATTAAAAGCTTAAGTTTGATATTAAAAAAAGGCCATTAAAGCATATCTCGAAATTGGTAATTTTTTAAGATTTCGTTATCGCATTCGATTACTTATGGAAAAACGTTATTTTGGTTTTTTAAAACTTTAAAAGGTATTAAAACGTTATAATTAATATATCTTGCTTTCGGTTTTTTAGGTAAATATTCTAAATAAAGCCTAAGTATTTATCGGTAGCGAACATAACGTATTTATATCTTTTAAGGTTTTTTTCGAAATTAGTAAAGTTAATGGCGATTTTCTGACTTGATCAGAATATTCTTTTTCGAAGTTCGCGACGTATTTATCTTTTTGCTGTTACCTTATTATATGTTTAATATTCGATTATTATAAAACCTTTTAGTTGGACTTTTTAATATAGGATTGTAATTAAGCGATTATTTCGGGGCCTGGATAGCCTAAACGTAAATGCTATATGGTACCGTTACTTATATGTAATAATGTTTTAGTTTATAAGTTAACGTTTCGTTTATAAATTATAAGAATTATATAAAAGGTAATTACTTTAATATTTTCGATAACGAATTAATTAAACTTATTTATTAATGTAATTATAAAATAATTATTTTTATTTTAAATATAATTATTAGTTTTTCGGTTATTTTATTAATAACCTTTTTTTCGAAGTTATTAAAATGATATTAAGTTATAGGCGAATTTTTCGTAATAGGCTATATTATAAAGCCGTAACATTTTCGTACCGTTAAGGCTTTAAAGTAATATATTAACTTTTCCGTATCCTTTAATCGGGACGAAATTGTTACTTACGTATATTCCGTTATTTTATACGGTTAATTTAAAATTTAGGAACCTGTTAATAAGGTTAAAGATATATATCGTAAATTTTAAGTTTAAAATAGATAAATCTTTTAAATGGTAAAACGAAACGTTTATAAAGTTACGTTAATTAATAATTAAAAAGTACATTAAAACTCGTTTTATTTTCTTTAGTAATTAATTTATTTTTATAATTAACTTTTTTATGGTTTTCGATAAGCGGTTAATTTCTTTCTTTAAGGATTAATCGGTAGTTATTCGGTTTCGAACGAATAATTTTAAACCTTTATTAAATTAAAAACTTTTTAAAACTTTATTAAAGAATGTATAAAAATATTAGGTTAGCTTATAATAGTTATTTAAGCACGCTTTATACCGTATGCCTTATATATTTAACTTTTAATATTTTCGCTTGTTAACGTTTCGGTCGGTATAATAACTTTTACGATTACCTTATTTCGGCGTTCGTATCGGAATTTTTCTTCGTAACTAAAAGTTAATAAGTTTAGTTTTTTTTTAATCGGGGTTATCTTAATTAATAAAATCCGCGGAAATTTTATAAAACGTAAAAAACGTTACTTTAACGTTTTTCGATATAAATAGTTAATAGGTTATAACTTAATAGTTTAAAAGGTTAGCTGCTACTTTTTGGTAATTAATTATATTACTGTCGATCTTTGCTTTTTTTACTATCTGGAACGTTATTATCCAGGTTTTTATGATGAAAACTAAAGCTGTATATAGGTCGTTAATCTATATGATTATTGTATTCGTTTTTGGGATATTATGTCGTTATCCCTGGGCCATGATTTTTTGCCATCTTACGATTTATTCGTTTAACTTTTTGCCAGATTTCGAGGTTTGTTTTAGCTTTTTACGGTATTTTCGTTAAATGTTGATTAGTAGCCTGCCGTTGTACACCTTGCCGGATTCAGCCAGCTTGGCGTACTACTTTCGCAAGTTTTTCCTTGGAAAAAAACTTGTTCCCTTAATCGTTGGAGATATAGACTTTAGGACCTATTTCGTAAGGTCGTTAATACTTTTACGGAAGGTATCGTATTTCCGATTTTTATAAATGTATGTTATAAAATTTTAATTATAAGCTTATTTGCCTTTATTCGTTATCTTAAGGACGTTCGTAAAATAACTTATAAGGTCGACGTTTTCGAATGTATTATCGGAAGTTAAGGTATTATTTCGCGTTTAAAAACGAATTCGTTTTTTCGGATATAAGGTTATATCGGGTTCTGTAGGTTTAATAAGTTACGAACGTAACTGATTAGGATTGATAAAGTTCTAAATATTAAGCGCGTACGTTTTAGATTAAAATCCGCCTTTAAAGCGGTTTTAATCTTTAGGTCCTTAGTAAATAATTTGGGATACCCATTGTACGGTTGTTATTATTGTTATTAAAATATATTAATAATTTTTATTAATATATAGCTTATATCGTTTTGGTAATAATTAATTAATTGATATTTATGCGAATTAAGAGAATAAAATTCTTAATTGTTAGATATAGGGGATATCAGTTATGTTGTTATATTAGGCTAGATACGTATGCTATTGTACGCGTATAGCGTTAAGTAGCTTAGCCACGGAACATGTATGGGTCGATCAGTAGGTGACCTTTCCGTATATAGGGTGCGCTACGCACCCCTCAGCTAGCTGACAATAATAGTTCCCCGCTTAAATTTAAACTTGCGGCGTTCTAGTCGAAAGAAGTAAACGCTTCCGTAATAACGTTTATTTCGGATATAAATTACGCTTACTTTGCCTTTATACGCCGTTATTCTTCTTTTATCTTTTTTCGTTTTTTCAACTGGTTTAATTCCAGACTTTCTTTTAATAACTTTACCGTTTTCTTTTTAAGAAGATTTTGTTAAAGGCGTAACCGCCTTAATTTCCTAATAAACTTTAGTAACTTTTTATTTTATTTTCGACGTTCCTTTTTTACTGCCTCCTGATATGCCAAAAACTTGTTCTTTAGGGTACGTTGCTTTTTTTGTAACCGTTTTTGCGTTTCGTTTATCTTTTTAAGAGAATTTATAATTAAAACGTTATAAAAGAGACGTTAACGACGAGTATAATAATTATAATGCAGAAATTCGAGAACGTAAAAGTAATTATTTTAATTAAGCCGAATATAATTAAAATAAAGAAAGGCTTTAATGCTAAATTTCTTAATTGAATTAGTACGAAAATTGCGAGAATCGGGTTAATTTAAACGAGGCTTTTTTTTTGATACGGTTTGTTATGATAAAGTTAGCTGAAAAATCCTTAAAAAACTTTTTCTAATAAAAGTAAATGTGATAACCTACGGTTCTTATCTTTGGGATAAAGATTCTTAGACAGGGGAAATAATGTTATAGGAATAGAGGTTTCTGTTTTGGAGAAACCAACCTTTAAGGCTTAACGCGTACCTGTTACGGCTAAACCCCGGACTAGTAGGTTTGGCTTTTACAAGTGATCCGGTTGATTTGGGTGATATGGGATTAGATTATATAAATTATATAGATTTACGACATACTTATTAAAAGATAGTCGGATATATATAAACTAGGGTCCTTTATATAAATAGCACCTACTTAGTTTCGCTTTCCAGCTATTATTCTAAGCTTATAGCTAAAGGTAGTAGTTTTTTACTATAGGAAGAGTCTTTAAACCTTTTTAACGAACAGACCTATAGTGAATTATCTTTCGCCCTATTGTTACCTGCAAATTAAGACCCTTTTTCGGATACTGCTCATACCTCTAGGTGGATGTATGATAGGTTCGTTACATTTAGTTCCGGAACATATATGGGCCGATTAATAGGTAACCGTTCCGTATATAAAGTATGTTGAGCATTCTTTAGCTAGCCGACCATTACGTATAGTAAGCAACATCGAAATCGTTTTAAGTAAATCAGTTTTAAATATTTAGGCTTTAAAGTAAATTATCTTAATAACTAAAATGTTTCCAAAGTCCAGCCATATATTATTATATAACCCTCTTTAAAAGTTATATAAGAATACGAGATATACCTTTATAACTGTTATATTGGCGACGTTATTAAAAAATATATAAAATTTAAATCGAAAATCTTTATTTATAAACTTGTTTCTTATCGAATATAGCAGTTACAAAGGTATACCCGGTATCAAAATGTAGCTTTCGACGAGGGCTACATAACTAGATCTGGCTGCACGTTCCCAGTCTTTTAGTTGTTAAGATACATGGCTTTGAATCCTGATATATCCAAAGTTAACGGTTGTGTTACAAAAAAAAAGGTGTGCGATTCAGCAGCTAAGTTGGGCCCCGACACTCTGATTCGAAATGGGAGTAGGGCCGGAGAACGAAGGTCGCGAAGCCTTGGCGCCCATTCTCGCCCTGGAGCCATCACGCTTCAAGATCAGCATCATTAAATGGAACAAACTAGTGGCCACCGCAAGGGGCGGCGTCGAGGAGCAAACATGCCAAGACAACGTCATACGCGACTTGTACAGGATGAACCTGAAGAACTACTCCGCGTCCACCTACGAGGCAGCATTCCCCAAGATGGCCGACTTCTTCGACAAGTCTCCCGAAGGGGGCTTTAGTATCCTCCAGTTCGAATTTTTCTCTAACCAGGCCATGGCAGTTGTGCCTTCGGGCGAGACTGCGTGGCCGCCGGAGGGACGCAAGGGGATATATGTAAGCATAACATTACCCTCCGGGGGTGATTCCCGCGCCATAATACTTCTTTTTGAAGAAGATTGCCAAATTGACAATTGTTTAGAAACCGAATATGATCTGGACCGAAGCGGACAGTGCCACTGCGGAAGCCGCCATGCGCCTTGTGCAAGAGCTCCGTGAGGACCACCGGGCCACGTCAGGTTACTCCGAGCCTGCCGTTTTTGTCAACTACGCTCGTGGCGACGAAACGCTTAAGCAAATCTACGGCAAGAAAAATCTGCACCGCCTGGCGAGTCTAAAGGAGAAATGGGATCCAAAAACATTTTCAGCTTCAACCATGCTTTGCTTACCAAGTATCCTCTGTCTGAAGGTTGGCAAGGGGAAGCAAGGAGTAGACAAAGATATTTTGAACAAGGGGTTAGTCCAAGAGTACATGCACTCGCTTCTTCGTATTTTTATTTATTTATTTCACCTGTCTGTCTGGGTAAAGAAGCCGACGCCAGTCATAGATATTTCGGTTGGACATTGAAAAAATGCATTGGAAACACAGGTTATACGACAGGCGGCGAACTGGTGCAAGGTTAATTGTTACCCCGATACAGTACGCCTCGGGGCAATTATCAGCCCGACTGGCCGCTATGCCGTTGTTTGCACCCTTGGCATATGCGGTAAGACTGCTGTAAGGTGCCAACCGGCAAAAGCCCCCTAAACAATGGTTGGAATCTCGACTAGATACACCTGGGTTGATTACAAATTCCACAAAGCCTGCTTGGTGTTTTGAACGGTATCGGACTTATATATGCAACTCACAAATACCCTCGTAACCGCCGTACGACTCTTAAGAAAAGGAGTTCGATTATCGACTTTATTCACTTATACTAGATTTAGGACGACAGCAAGCGGCCGCAAGCAACTCAATATGACACCGAAGAAAACTGTTCTTATCACGGGCTGTTCCGATCACAGCTTGGGTTCAGCGCTGGCCCTGGCTTTCCATAAGGCGGGATGGCGTGTCCTCGCATCGGCCCGCAACCTAACTAAGTTGAAACAGGCCGAGGCGGCAGGAATCACCACGGTACAGCTGGACGTCATGAGCGATGAGTCGGTTGCCAAGGCCGTCTCCACGGTACGAGATCTCACCGGCGGCTCGCTCGACGCCCTCGTCAACAACGCCGGCGCCGCGTACTCGTTGCCGCTCATGGATATCGACATCGACAAAGCCCGACAGCTCTTCGACCTCAACACCTTCTCTATGCTCCGGGTATCGCGGGCGTTCTTCCCACTCCTCATGAAGTCGACGTACGGAGGCCGCATCATCAACAACACATCGGCCGCGTCCATGACGGCCGGGGCGCTCCCGTTCCAGGGGGCGTACAACGCGTCCAAGGCGGCGGCGGCGAATTTCACTGAGGTTCTGCGACTGGAGCTGGCGCCATTCGGCGTCAAGGTTATTAACCTCATGACGGGCGGGGTCAAATCCACATTCTTCGACAACGCGCCTCGGGCCACCCTGCCGCCTACGTCCATGTATAACATAGCCAAGGAAGACATCGAACGAGTTATGGCGGGCGAGGACACGGCGGCTCAGGGCACCGAGGCGCACAAATGGGCCGAGTTGGTCGTCAAGGACCTTAACACGAGCAGCCCGCCGTATTGGATCTGGCGCGGTCGTCACGCGTCCGAGGTGCGTCTGGCTTCGCTACTGCCGGTAGGGATGTTGGATAATGTCATGAAAAACATATCCAAGCTGGATGTGGTGGAGCGCAAGATTAAAGAGAAAGGCGGCGTAAAAAAGATCATGCTAAAAGAGTAACATTTTTTTATCTGCTATCTTCCTTCGCTATCCTTGGTGTTACGGCCTCGTCCACCGTAGCAGCTCATATACAGCTGTACGCACCAGAATGATTGCCACAATTGCGATCACTCCACCAATCTTTTGCCCTGGTGGCTATGTGGTTTGGTGCAGCCATAACACTTGGGTCTCCCTTTCCCTGTTAGTAATATGTATACAGAAATGGAATTAAGGGCTCCAAGGTTGATGTATATAGACATATCCCAGGTTGCTTACAAGATAGAATATCGCCTTCCTCTTCTTTACCTTTACTTTGTTGGGATGAATTTGATAAAGAAGATCCTTTATATATGCAGCCGCTGTGTTACGGACCAACACCTTACCAGCTTGGGCATACGGTCGGAACAAGACTTGAGATTGTCCGATACTTAAAAAGTTTACGTAATATGGATCTGGATAGATCCTGTCACAGTTAGGCTGATCGCGGGAGAAGGTTGCATAATGTTATGACCCAACGGGTTTGGCTCCTTTGGAGACGGTCGGCGCCATGACACAAGTACCTTGTAGTTCAGGATCACGTGATGGCTCGATAGGCTCGATGATCGAGCCATTCGAACCAGGCCCCACAGGCTCGACAGGCTCGATGGGCTCGACGACAGAGCCATTCGAGCCCTGCAAAACATACTATATGGCACCAGTATATATATACGCTTATTACCTCTCCTATAATTTAAATAATACCAGCTTATAATATACCTTAGTTATCTAAATTACCTTTAATAATTTGCTATTCTTAAACGTAATTATGGTATACTTTATTACTTAATTTCTTACGATATTATTATTCATATAAACCGTACGACTTAAGTTTAATAATTAATTAAATTAAATAACCGTTATACGTTATAGGCTTTTATTTAATAATATTATTAAACTTTAAGTAATATTCTTAATATTATATTATTTAATAAAAAAGTTACCTTTAAAAGAACCTTTTAGGTTATTAAAAATAATATTATAAGCTTAAATAACGAAAAAACTTAATTTAGTTTTTCTTAAAAAAAGCCTTACGATAATTAAATTAATTAACTAACGTAATTACGCTGCTAATTAACGATAAAACCGAACTTATTAATACCTTTAAGGAATCTCGTAACTAATTAAAAGCTTAAAAAGTCGAATTAGCTAGATAGGTAAATAAAAAGCAGCCCGCATAATTATTACAATTAGCTCAACCAAAATAACCTACTTAACTAACATAATCTACTTAAACAGCTTACGGTAAAAAAGCTAGAAAGGTTTTAAAACTTACTAAAGCTAATCTCTTTAACAAAACTAATACTAAGTTACAACAATTCCTTATAAAACATCGCGTATACTTTAAATATTTTCTAATTAGGTTTATAACTCTTATCTTTCGAATTTAATTCGCTATAAAATAATTATCCGGATACGTAATTATTTAATTTAAGCCCATCTTTTATAAATAAGTTACTAGCTCTCTTAAATAACAGTTCGTAACAATTATATCAATTTATAACGATTATGAAAAAGTTTAAAAAGAAAAACTAAGGAAAGCATTCGAAATAATAAACGAAAAACATAAGGCCGAAAATAAAATTAAGAACCTAAAGCAAAAAGGATTAGTTTTTAAATACGGCAATTTTTTCGTCTAGTTAGCCTTAAAAATTAACTGAGAATAGAAGGTATTAATGGTTATATTTTTTAATGGCCTAATGTTATGACCTAGCGGTCTTGGCTGCAACACAAACGGTCGGGTTTTCCAAAAGTCAGCCCCGACCCAAACCAATGGGTCACGTGACGGGCTCAAAGGACTCAACGTGCCAAGCTACTTGAGCTCCTTGAGTCACCATACGAACTTAAAGGACTTAACGACCCTAAGGGTTTAAGCCGCTTAAGGACCTTAAGCCAAGATAAGGTTATATACATTCGTTATTACCATAGCTTAGATAAATTAGTAGCCTATAATATAACTTAGTTACCCAGATTACTTTTAATAATCTGCTATTATTAAACGTAATTATTATTTCCTTTATTACTTAGTTTTTCACAATATTACTGTTAACATAAACGGTACGATTAAGTTTAATAGTTAGTTAAACCCTTTAACGTGCCACATATACGAGCTGTACACATAAACAAGCTGTACACTTTTATTACCATTTTAACCATTTAACTTTAATTACTTATTTCTTAACAACCATAACATAAAACGACTTATTAAAGAAACGAAAATGAATTTAGCCGTTTAAGCTAAAAAGAACAATCCAAAACTTAATTATAAAAAGCTTAGTTTTATTTATAACGTTTTATTTATTACCTTAGGAACGCGAATTAACAGTAAACGCGCCCGACCCGATATTATTCCCAATTTACGAAAACTAACGCCGACCGAAAAGAAATCGATTGTCGACCGAATCCTTAACTTAAATGCGCGAGCGTTTCCCGTACGGCTTTAACATGTTAAAGATATGGCAAATTTACTGCTTGCTTAACGCGTTGCGATACGCGTTGGGGTTAACTGGGCATCGAACTTTGTACGACGGCAAAAAAAGCTTAAAACGTGTTTAAATCGAAAAATCGATTATTAACAGATATTATGCGAAGATTTAAAAATATTTCGTAAATAGTTTAAGCTCATTCGGGTTATAATTGCAAAATACGGTATCGTAAAAGAGTATATTTATAACTTCGATAAGACGGGCTTTTTAATAAAGTTTTTAATAGTATCCGGTATGGTAATTATAAATGCCGAAAGGCGTAAAAAACTTAAGCAGGCGTAATAAGGAAATCGGGAATGGGTTATAATTATCCAGGCTGTTAATTCGTAAGGTTAAGTTTTGTTGTTATTTATTATTTTAACGGAAAAAACCTATTTTAATTCTTAATATTACGATAACTTATTACCAACCGATTAAAAGGTTAACATTAATTATAATAATTAAATAACAAATAAATTAGGTTTAAAATAAATTTAATATTTCGATAAATATACCCGAACGCGTACGAAAGGAACGAAACGCCTTTTTATTCTCGACGGTTACGAAAGTTACTATTCGATCGAATTCGAAGATTATTACGCGAATAACGGTATTATTACGCTTTATATACCCGCGTATTTTTTTTATCGGTTTTAACCTTTTAACGTTTTTTATTTTTCCGTTTTAAAACGCGCTTATTCGTTATATATTAAAAATTTAATATAACGTTACCATACTTATATCGCGAAAGAAGATTTTCTTGCCGGTTTTTATAACGCGTTTAAAGCTACCATAACGTCCGATAATATTAAATCCGGATTTACGAAAGCTGGATTTGTTCCATTTGATTTTAATACCGTTTTTTTTGAATTAAAAGCTTTTCCGGTTATACGTATACCGACCGTTTCGCCGTTTACTTCCGCCGGCTTTAATTTTTCTTTTTTTGCGAAAACCTTTAAAAATATCCGCGAAATAAAAAGGTAAGGACGTTATTTATAAAGAAAGATTAAAAATTATTAAGGCAGTTCGTTAACAAAAATCGTGGAATCGGTTAATCTGTTAGTTAAAAGTTACCTAATACTTTGGCATAAAGTTACTTTTTTAAAATAGGAAATTACTTAATTACGCGAAACCAATTACGTCCTTAGCAAACGTCGCAAAATTAAAAATAAACGTTTTTAAAAAGAAAGAACACTTACTATATAAAAAGGACAAGCTTTCCTGGCCGAAAAGGAAAAGGATGGTAAAAGAATGCAGCTAATAATGGCTAAAGGTAATCGTCGTAAAAAGATTAAAATAAAAGAACGGAAATGTGGCGTTTGCAGCAAGCCCGGACATAATGCGCGTACTTGTAAGGAAGCTGTAAATACGTTTAGCGAAGAAAAGTCCGATTAGTTTGAATTGATTTATTGCGTTATGGTTGCGTAATTTGAATTTGTTATTGCGGAGTGCCAAAAAGTGTACAGCTCGTTTGTGTGTACAGCTCGTATGTGTGGCACGTTAGCCGTTATACGTTATAAGTTTTTATTTAATAATGTTGTTAAACTTTAAGTAATACCTTTAATATTATGTCGTTTAATAAATAACCTGTCTTTAAAAAAACCTTTCATGTACCCGAGGATAACCTTATGGATTCCGATAATAAAAAAACTCGACTTAGCCTTTTCTAAGAAGAAGCCTTACGACGATTCGATTGACTAATTAACGCGGTTACCCAACTTACCAACGATAAGATCGAACTTACCCGTACGTTCGAAAAGACCCGTAACTAGATAGAAGCCTAAGGAACTAAACTAAAAAGATAAGCTAACATGGAGTAACTTGATTAACCGGATCAGCCAGCCTAACTAGCATAACCTATCGAGACAACTTACGGCAAGAAGGCCGGAGAAGTTCTGAAACCTATTAAACCTACCCCTTTCGACGGAATTACCACCAAGCTATAATAATTCTTTACGGAATGCCGTACCTACTTTAAGTACTTTCTAATTAAACCTATAATACCTACTTTTCGAGTCTAGTTTATTATGGGACAGTTAACCGGAAATACGGCCATTTGGTTTAAGTTTACTTTTTACGAATGGGTTACCAAACCGTCCTAGCAAAAATCCGTAAAAATTACAAATACTTATAATAATTACGAAAGTTTTAAGAAAAAATTAAAAAAGGTATTTAAAATAGTAAACGAAAAGATTAAAGCTAAAAAAAGAAAATTCAAGAATTTAAAGTAAAAAGGATTAATTTCCGGATACGGCAACTTTTTTATTTAACTAGCTTCGAAAATTAATTAAGGATAAAAAGTATTAATAGCTATGTTTTTCAACGGCCTAAAAAAGAAGGTATAAAAAGAATTATTTAAAGCTAAATGTCCCGAAAAGTTGGTAAATTACATCGCCATGGCAGTTAAGCTCGACGATCAGCAGTACGCCTAAAGGACTCGATAATTTAAGGACCGACAAAATAACAAGCTAAGGCACCCCCTTAGCACCAGCACGCTACGAAAAACCAACACATCCCATAAAACAGCACCAGGACCCATGGAATTAGGCGCAGTACAGCAACGCGACCCGCGCATTATCAAATGCTTCAACTGCAACAAGATAGGACATAAGGCATACTAATGCAAGGCACCTAAAAAACCACGACAAAATACCTGGATACCGGTCCCCTAGGGATCCCCTCGAAACAACTAAAGAAACGATAACAAACTAATCAACATAATCAGAATTAGGGATAACCATGATCCCCCCGAGGAGGTACGACAGGGATTATAAAAGGCAAAAAAGCTATCTCAAGTAACCATTCAGAAATAGCGAGCCCTTACCATAAGACCTACGGTAGCCTAATAACTAAAAAAATACGACGGATAAAAAAAGCTTTTAAAGGATAAGCTACTTTTCCGCTTTTAAAAAAGCGGTAATAACGGTACGAATAATTGGAATTAAACGTATAAATTAAAAAATACTAAGGTTAAAACGAAAACTTATTATCAAAACAACTAAACCGATCCGGAAAACTTTATATTATCCAGTATAAACGTACCTATTAACCTAGACATATAAAAGGAAAACGGTATATCGAATAATAATTTATACGGATATACAACCAAGGATTCGACTTTTATAATCAAACCGGAAAATATCTTAAAAATTAACGATAATATAAATACTTAAAGGCATTCGCTTCGGAAAATACCGTCAACATTATTACGGCAGCAACAAATTAGCTTAAAGAAAAGAATTACCTTAACGAAGACTTTATATACCATTACGGGTAATATAATTATAAAATAAAAAGAATTTCCCAGATAATTATAAAAGCATTATTAAAAGTAATTAATAACTTAAACTTCCGTTTAACCTTTATAAATAATCCGGATAAACGATAAGAAATTAAATACAAAAAAGAAAACTAAAAACATAAGGTAATACGATACCCAGTTTTAAGTACGACAGAAAGGACGAAAGGCCACCGAATTAAAGTATATTAGCAAAAAAGACTTTGAAATATAAATTCTTTTATTCGAAGCCATTTTACGCCAACAGGAGGGATAACTAAAGCAGTTATAGGCCCTTAACGTATAAAACCAAAAACGTATTAAGTGTGACGGCTAAGGGGTTTAACCAACTATTAAACCTAGTCGTACGGTTTATGTTGGCAGTAGTGTCGTGGGAAACTGAGCAAAGGTACGTTTAATAGTTACGTCTGGTGATAGCAGATTGTTAAAGGTAATCTGGATAACCAAGTTGTATTATAAGCTCGTAATTTATTTAATTATAGCGATAATGAGCGCATATATTCTTATCTTAGCTTAAGATGCTCGAGCGGTTTAAACCCTTAAAGCCGTTAAACCTTTTAAGCCCGTATGCCAACTTAAAGGGTTTAAGGTGTTTAGCATTTTAAGTCCTTTAAGCTAGTTACGTAACTTTTTATTTTTGATTAGGGTTAACTTTTTGGGAAGTTCGACCGTTTATGTTATAGCCAAAACCGTTAAGTTATAACACGATTTCTTGCTTTTAGGATCTTTGCCCTTAAAGATTAGTTTGTTGATTGATTTTAGTAGGTAACCCTTTTTTTTTATATTTATGATGTCGGGTTGAATCGAAAAACGTCGTTTTCGTTAACGTACTAACGCTTTGGTTTTTTTAAATCGCATTAATCTCCTTGGTTTTAATATGCCTTTTTGTTTTCGTTGTAAAAAGGAGGGTACAAACTATAGGGTTGCCCATGATTTTGTAAAATGCGCCCGGTACGTTCGTTATGGTGGTTTTTGTAATATTTTTGGGCTTTCGGAAACGGAATACCAAAACCTTTTTAATAAGGAGGATCGCCTAAAACGGGAGGAGAAGCAAGTTCGAAAAACGTTACGGGCCGCTATTAACAAACTTAACCGTTTGTAAAAGTAAAAATGGCTTTTTCGTTAACGGTGTATCGAAATGTTTCGTCATGGTATTAAAAATACGGAAGTTATGGAGGAGTTTAATCGGTTAAAAAAAAGCGAGAACAGTTAAAGGCGGCGGTTGTTACGGTTACGTTAGGTTAGGTCGCAAATCCGGTCGATTAGTTTGAATTTATTAATTAGTTGATTGCTAACTGGGGTATATCCGTCGTTGCTGGTGAAAGCTTTTTAATAGGCGTTAAGCGTTTATAAGGTTTTTGGCGGGTTCCTAAGTATTTTCGGAATTTAGGTAGCTTTTCCACTTAATTAGGTATTGGGTAAGTCCGTTTTCTTTGCGTATGTTTAAGGTTTTTTCTGTTTCGTATCTCGGTATATTTTTTTTTGCCTTTTTTTCGTATTTAATGTCAACTTTAATAGTATTTGTTATTAATTCGAATAAGGAAACGTAAAAGATTGGATAAAGTTTAACTTTAAGTGGCAGTTTTAATTGGTAATTATTTTCTGAGATTTTCTTAATAATCTTATATGGTCCGATATATTTGAAGTTAAGTTTTTTGCTGAATTGTTTGGTTTAGATATTTTTGGTAGCTAGGTAAACTATCTTTCCTTTCCGGAAGGTTAATCCTTTTAACTTTTTTTAGTTATAATACTTTTTTATCTGGTTGCGTACGAATTCGAATTTTGTTTTTATTTTTACGTATAATTACTTAAATTGTTTTAATGTTAAGATTATTTTAACGTTAATAGGTCCTTTACGTGCGTCTTTATAAAATTTTGGTATAAAATTAAAGTTGGCGTTTGTTAAAATTATTTTGGTACTTTTATGATAATTAATATTATAAGCTAATTACGCGATATGTAGCTTTTGGATTTAATCGTTCTATTCGTAATTAATATAACATCGTAGGTAAATTTCTAATATTTGATTAATTTTGTTTATTTATCCGTTTGTTTAGGGTTTAAATACGTTGGATAATTTATAATTTAGGCTTAATTACGCCATAAATCCTTACTAAAACTTCGAAGTAAATATCGTTTTTTTATTTAAAATAATTTCCGTTAGTAATCCGTATATTCCTAAAATATGTTTTAAAAAGATATAGGTTAGTTGCTTTATATCTGTATCCTTATTATATGGTAGGAAATAGGAAAATTTGGTAAATCGGTTAACGATTATAAAAATACTGTCGTAATATGTGCCCATGGCTAGGTTTTTTAAAAATGGAAGTTTAATAATAAAATCGAAAGTAATTAAATCCTATGGTCGTTTTACAATTAGTAATGGTTGTAATTCTCCGTATGGCTTGTGTCGTCGAGCTTTTGCTTTGTTACAGATATGGCATTATTATCGTATTTCTTTTATTATTAATTTTATTTTAGGAAAGTAATAGGTACGTTATAATCGTTTTAAGGTTTTATGGATCCCTAGGTATCCGTATAACTAATGCTTATGTATATCTTTTATTAATGTTTCCTAATATTCTTTTAGGACTTGTATTTTTTCCATTCTTTAGTCCTTAGGTAAATTGTCGTTATATTCCTGGATTTTCTGGTATAGATTAAGGGGTGCTGTTTTACTTATTATTATCTATCGTAATTATAGGTATTTTTCTGGCGTGGTATCGAAAATCTAATAATTAACCTTAATTACTTTCTCCTTAAGGTTTAGTTTTCGATTAAGTGCATTTATTCTATTATTTTCTGATCCCTTTTAATAAATAATAATAAAGTTATATTTTATTAACTTTTTAACGTAACGTAATTATCGTTTTATAAGTTCTTTAATAGTAATAAAACGAGTAAAGTTTTTATGGTCGGTATATACCTTAACTTAATATAAGTTTCCCTGAAGGTAATATCTAGATTTTCGGAAGGCCTTAATAATAACCATAAGTTCTTTATGGGGAATAGCGTAATTTAATTTTGCTTTTTTTAATTTATAAAAGTAAAACGCAATAAGATATAAATAACCTTAATTATTGCGGTATCCTCTTATTACGCTTAAAGCGTAATCCGAAACGTCGGTTTTAAATTTAATTAAACGGCTTAAGTTATACATACTTAATATTAGCTCGTTGGTAATTATATTTTTAATCTTTTGGAAAGCGATTTCCGTTTTCGTTATCTAAAAAATATGTTTTTTTTTTCGTTAAGTTAAATAATGGCATAATTATTTTGCTAAAGTTTCGAATAAACTTTCTATAGTAATTAGCAAATCCGAAGAAAGCTTATATTTCCTTAATTATAATAAGCGTTTCTTACTTTTGTACTGCAGCGATTTTCTTAGGGTCCATTTTAATACATCGTAGGGTGATAATATATCTTAAAAATTCTACTTTTTATATATAGAACTAGCTTTTTTCGTTATTAATTAGAAGGTTGGCGTTTTGTAAAACTTAGAAAACTGTATAAATGTATCCCATATATTTCTTTTTGTTTTTCGAATAAATGAGAATATTGTTAAGGTAATAAATAACGAAAATATCTAACGTACCACACAAGCTCGCGGCGCACACAAGCTCGCGGCGCGTTTTTATCAACATTTTTACCATTCAACTTTATTTGTTAATTACTTAATATCAACAATATGGAACGTCTTACGAAAAATACCAGAACGAACCTAACCGTCCAGGCTAAAAAGCAAGACCCAAAACTTAGTTATAAAAAGCTTAATTCTATATACGGTATTACCGAAATAACCTTAAGAGCCCGATATTCCGGTAAACGCGCCCGAACCGACATTATCCCCAATTTGCGAAAACTAATCCCGACCGAAAAGAAATCCATTATCGAAAAGGTCCTTAATCTAAATGCATAAACGTTTCTTATCCGGCTTTAATACGTTAAAAATATGGCGAATTTGTTGCTCGCCCAACGCACCGCGGAACACGTTGGAATTAACTGGGCGTCGAACTTTGTTCGACGGCAAAAAAAACTTAAAACGCGTTTAAATCGAAAAATCGATTATCAAAAAGTATTATGCAAAGATCCAAAGGTATTTCGCAAATAGTTCGAATTTATTCGGGTTATAATCGCAAAATACGGTATCGCAAAAAAGGATATTTATAACTTTAACGAAACGGACTTCTTAATGGGACTTTTTATGGCATCCGGCATGGTAATTACAAATACTGAAAAACGTAAAAAACCTAAATAGGCGTAATAAGGTAACCGGGAATAGGTAACAATTATATAAACTATTAATTCGCAAGGTTAGGTTATACCTCCATTTATTATTTTGGTTAAAAAAAACTACCTTAATTCCTAATATCGAAAATACCCATTATTACCCGACTAAAGGTTTAATATAAGCCATAATAACTGGATAACGAACGAATTAGGTTTAAAATAGATTCAACATTTCGACAAGCATACGCGAACGCGTACGAAAAAATCGAAACGTCTCCTTATCCTCGACGGCCACGAAAGCTACCATTCGATCGAATTCGAAAAATATTACGCGAACAACGGCATTATTACGCTTTACATACCTGCCCATTCTTCCCATCGGCTCTAACCTCTTAACCTATTTTGCTTTTTTGTTTTGAAGCGCGCCTATTCGTTATATATCGAAAATTTAATACAACGCTACCATACCCATATCGCGAAAAAAAGTTTCCTCTTCGGCTTCTACGACGCGTTTAAAGCTGCCATAACGTCCGATAACATTAAATCCGGCTTTCAAAAAGCTGGACTTATTCCATTCGATTCTAATAACGTCTTATCCGATTTGGAAATTCCTCCAGTTATACCTATACCAACCGTTTTCCCGTTTACTTCTGCTGGTTTTATTTCCCCACCCGCGAAAACCCCTAAAAATATCCGTAAAATAACAAAACAAAAACGTTACTTATAAAAAAGAATCAGAAATTACTAAAGCAGCTCGCTAACAAAAATAATTAAGTCGGCTGGTTTTATAACAAAAGGTTATATACTACTTTTGCATAAAGCCGCGCTTCTTTAGAAAGAAAACGTCCAATTACGCGAAACGAACTATATCTTAAGCAAACGTCGGAAAACCAAAAACAAACGTCTCCAAAAAAAAGGAACACTTATTATACAAAAAGGATAAGCTCTTTTGGCCGAAAAGGAAAAAGGTAATAAAAAAATACAGCTAACAGCGGCTAAAGGTAATCGTCGTAAAAGGGTTAAAACGAAAGAACGGAAATATGGCGTTTGCGGCAAGCCCGGACATAATACGCGTATTTATAAAAAGGTTATAGATACGTCTAACGAAAAAAAATCCGATTAATTTAAATTGATTTAATGTGTTATGGTTAATTAATTTGGGTTTGTTGTTGCGAGATTCCAAAAAACGCGCCGCGAGCTTGTGTGCGCCGCGAGCTTGTGTGGTACGTTAAGTACTTTTTAAGTATATGGTTAATTATTCACTAAAAGGTTATTAATACGTTCGTAAATCCGAAAGGCATAACGAAGTACTCGAAAAGTCCGTACTTCGTTTTAAAGGTTGTTTTTTATTTATGTTCTAGCTTAATACAAATTTAATTTTTTTTCATTTCTTTTTTAAGATTTAGGCTTATAAACTAATTAATTCCGTAAAGGCGATCTTTTATTTCGTTAATTAAGGGTAACGGTATTTTACTTTTAACCGTAATATCGTTTAGCTGCTTATAGTCGATAATTAAGCGCAACTTCCCGTTTTTCCTAAGTACGAAAAATATGGGGTATCTGGTTAATAAATTAGAAAGTCGTATATAACCTTTTCAAAGCTTATTTTCAAGGTATTTACGTAATGCCTATAATTTTGTTTTATTAAAGTTGTAAACTAAATAAAATTTAATTAATGTTCCGTTTTTAAGGATTATTTTATAATCCTATTCGTTATATTTTGGTAATTCTATCTTAAGTTTCTTACGGAATAATCGTTCGTATTTATGATATTATAAAGGTACGTTAGTTATAATTTTTGGCTTTAAGGGTTAATACTATAAATAATCGTTTATCCTTCGCAACTTTGTTTTAATAATAATAATAATACGTCGTACCTTTTCATAATGCCTTTACTTTTTTTTATGTTTAGTTCCTGTAGGTAATAAGGTTTTTATCGTATTCTTATACCTGTATTCGTCGCCATCTTCGATTAAATGTTAAGATCTTTTCATATTTTGCTTCTTTTTGTTAAATGGATATGAAGCGAACTTTACCTGGCTAATTATTTAATCGATTAAAAGGTTATATTAGTACAGCTATGGTTTTCCGAAAATTATGTCGTAATTTCTTATCGGAATGATATCGAAATCTGTTTTTTGGTTTCGTTTATTAACAAAGATCTTAAAGTAATTAATTTCGCGGTTAAATTTTCCGTTATCGTAAGTAAATGCCTAACCTTTTGCGTTTTCGGTAATATAGGGTTTTATTTTTTCCTTTTATGGTAATCGAAGTCGGTTAACCATATTTGGCGTAATATAATTACTTCTTATTACTTTACAATCCATAAATGCGGTAAATTAATATATCCTAACCTTTATTTGTAAGGTAATAAGATCGGTTTTAATTTTTATCGTTACGTTTAAAACCCTTTTAAAAAGTTCCTGCTAGCTTTTCCGGGTTTTATTATTCTGCGGCTTTTTTATAAATAACGTTCGTTTTTTAATTTATCCTTTAACGCCTTAATACGTTTTTGATTTTATGCGTTAAAGGTTTTAATTGCTTTAGCTATCCTTCCTGTTTGCGTAAGGTAGTTTCGAATAAAAGGATTTATGTTTAAAAGTTTTCTTTAGTAATATATTTTGGTTCGGGAGTTCCTTATCCCTTTTGTCGTACTTGGAATTAGGCGTCGTATTGCCTTATATCTTCGTTCTTTTTTTTTCGTATTTAATTTGTTGTCGTTTATCCGGGTTATTTGTAAAGGTTAAACGGAAGTTTAAATTATTAATTACTTTTAAGGATATCTTTATAATTATTTAATAGATCCATTCTTTTTTTGTCTTGTGATTATACCAGCCATAATAGCATATAGGGTTTTCGTTAAGGCAATTCTTTTTTTCGGGCCAACTTGTTGCTGCCGTAATAATATTGATGGTATTTTCCGAGGCGAACGCTTTTAAGTGTTTGTATTATCGTTAATCCCTAGGGTCTTTTCCGATTTGATTATGAAAGTCGAATCCTTGGTTATATATTTGCGTAAGGCGTATCTTAATGTACCGTTTTCCTTCCATATATTTCAGGTAATAGGTACGTTTATACTGGATAGCATGGAACTTCCCGTATCGGTTTGGTTATCCAGGTAATAGGTTTTCATTTTAACCTTGGTACTTCTTAATCTATGCGTTAAGTTCCAACTGTTCGTACCGCTATTACCGTTTTTTTTAAAGCGGGAAAGTAGTTTGTCCTTTAAAAGCTTTTTCCATTTATCGTATTTTTTTGGCCATTAAGCTGCTATGGGTCTTATGGCAGGAGCTTGCTATTCCCGAATGGCTGCTTGAGATAGCTTTTTTGCCTTTTATAATTCCTGTTATACTTTCTTAAGGGAATTAAGGCTATCCTTAATCCTGATTATATTAATCGATTTGTTATCGTTTTTTTGGTTATTTCGAGGGGGTCTTTAAGGAACCGGTATTTAGGTATTTTATCGTGGCTTTTTGGGTACCTTGTATTAATAGGCCTTATATCCCATCTTGTTGCAGTTAAAGCATTTAATGGTACGGAGGTTACGTTATTATACCGCGCCTAATTCCATAGGTCCTGGTGCCGTTCCATAAGATATATTGTTTTTTCGTAAGGTGCTGGTATTAGGGGGGTGCCTTAGCTTGTTATTTTGTCGGTCCTTAAAGTATCGAGTTTTTTAAGCGTATTGCTAATCGTCGATTTTGACTGCCATGGCGATATAGTCCACCAACTTTTCGGGGCGTTTATTTTTGAATAATTCTTTTTATACTTTTTCTTTCAGGCCATCGAAGAATGTGGTTATTAATATGTTTTGTCCTTAATTAATTTTCAAGGCTAGTTAAATAAAAAAGTTACCGTATCCAAAGGCTGATTTTTTTTGTGTTTTAGATCCTTAATTTTCTTTTCGGCCTTGGTCTTTTTATTTACCATTCCGAATACTTTTTTTAATTTTTTCTCAAATTTTTCGTAATCGTTATAAATGGTTACGGTTTTTGCGAACCTTTATTAAGAAGGTTTGGTAACCCATTTACGAAGGGTAGGTTTAAACCAGGTAACGGCGTTCCCGGTTAGCTGTCCTACGGCGAATTGTATTCGAAAGGTAGGCGTTATAAGTTTGATAAGGAAGTATTCGAAGTAAGTACGGCATTCCGTAAGGAACTGTTATAGCTTGGTGGTGGTTTCGTTGAAAAAGGTAGGCGTAATAAGCTTTAAAACCTTTCCGGATTTCTTGCCGTAAGTTATTTATGCAGGTTATGCTGGCTGGGCTGGCTGATCCGGTTGATCGGGTTGCTTTATGTTGGCTTGTTTTTCCAATTCGATTCTTTGGGCTTTTAACTGGTTACGGGTTTCCTTAAGCGTATTAATAAGCTCGATTTTGTCGTTAGTAAGTTAAGTAACCGCGTTAGTTAGCTAATCGAGTTGGCGTAAAGCCTTTTTTTGGGAAAAACTAGGTTAAGGTTTTTTATTATCGGAGTTTATGGGGTTATTTTCGGGGATTTTAAAGGTTTCTTTAGGGACGGGTTACTTACTGAAAGATATCGTATTAGGGGTATTACTTAAAGTTTAATAATACTGCTGAATAAAAGCTTATAACGTATGACGGTTAAGGGGTTTAACCAACTATTAAACTTAGTCGTACGGTTTATGTTAGCAGTAATGTCGTAAAAAACTAAGCAAAGGTACGTCTAATAATTACGTTTGGTAATAACAAATTATTAAAGGTAATTTGGATAACTAAGTTATATTATAAGCTGGTAATCTATCTAACTATGGCGATAATAAGCGCATATATTCTTATCTTAGCTCAAGATGCTTAAACGGCTTAAACCCTTAAGGCCGTTAAGCCCTTTAAGCCCGTATGCCAACTTAAGGGGCTTAAGGTGCTTAGCACTTTAAGTCCTTTAAGCTAGTCACGTGATTTCTTATCCTTAATCGGGGCTAACTCCCTGGGGAGTCCGACCGTTTGTGTTGCAGCCAAGACCGTTAGGTCATAACATTAAGGCGTTAAAGGATAAGTTAAAAAACGAACGTTACTTATAAAAAAGCCGCAGGATAGTAAGACCCGTAAAAGCCAGTAAGAGCTTTCCAAAAAAGCTTTAAATACGACGATAGGAGCCAAAAACGTCCTTATTACCTTATAAGTAAAAATCAAAATATATTGATTTACCGTATTTATGGATTACGAAATAACAGAAGGTAATTATATTACGCCAAATATAATTAACCGATTTCGATTACCATAAAAGAAAAAATGAAACCTTACATCGCCGAAAACGTAAAATGTTAGATATTTACCTACGATAATGGAAAGATCAGCGGCGAAATTAATTATTTCGAAATCTTCGTTAACGGACGAAATTAAATAATAAATTTCGACATCGTTCCGATAGGAAATTATGACATAATCCTCGGAAGACTATGGCTGTACTAATATAACCCTTTAATTAATTAGATAACTAGTTAAGTAAAGTTTACTTTATATTTATTCGATAAAAAAATAAAACATAAAAAGATTTTAACATTCGATCGAAGATGGCGACGAATATAGGTATAAGGATACGATAAAACCTTTACCACTAATAAAAACAAAACATAAAAGAAAATAAGAGTATTATAAAAGGATACGACGTATTATCTTTACCATTAGGACAAAGTTACGAAAGATAGACGATTATTTATAGCATTAACTTTTAAAACCAGAGATCATAGTTAATGTACCTTTATAGTATTATAGATATGAACGATTATTTCGAAAGGAACTCGAAACAAAATTACCAGAACATAGCGAATGGGATTACGAGATAGTCCTTAAAAAAGGAACATCGATTAGATTTTATCTAATTTATAACCTTAACGAAATAAAGCTATAGGTATTACGTAAATACTTAGAAAATAAGTTTCGGAAAGGTTATATACGACGTTCTAATTTATCAGCCGGATACCTTATGTTTTTCGTATTAAGGAAAAATGGAAAGTTACGCCTAGTTATTAATTACAGGTAGCTAAACGATATTACGGTTAAAGATAAAATATCGTTACCCTTAATTAACGAAATAAAAAACCGCCTTTACGGAACTAATTAATTTATAAGCTTAAACTTTAAAAAAGGATATAATTAAATCCGTATTAAGTTAAAATATAAATAAAAAACGGCTTTCAAAACGAAATACTGATTTTTTAAGTACTTTATTATATTTTTCGGACTTAAGAACGTACCAATAACCTTTTAGCGAATGGTTAATTATATATTTAAGGAATACTTAAACATCTTCGTTATTTATTACCTTAACGACATCCTTATTTATTCGAAAAACAAAAAGGAACATGTAAAATACGTTTATATAGTTTTTCAAGCCTTATAAAACGCTAACCTTTTAGTTAATAATAAGAAAAGCCAATTTTATACGTAAGAAATAGAATTTTTAGGACATATTATTACCCCAGGATATATTAAGATGGATCCTAAGAAAATCGCTGTAATACAGAAATAGGAAACGCCCATTACGGTTAAAAAAATTGTAAGGATATAGTAATGAGAGTAAGGTGGTAGCTGAACAGTAGCAGACCATTCCAAGAAGTAGGTATATTAGCAGACTTCTATCTGGGTTGTATGTGTATTGTTTAGATATAGGGTTTTGTACGTGTCTGGTGTGCATGTGGGTCGGCGACTAATCGCCGAAATTCTGCCGTATTTCCCTGTTTCCTTATATTGCTCCTTTTCCCTTTAGCTGTTGGTTCTTAGAAGCTGCCGACAGCTATATATCCGATGTTTTAATTAGTTCAGTTCCGGTGGTAGGGCGTATATGCCTAATAGAGTTTAGTTAATTTATACGCTTTATTATTCCGGCGCCGTATGTATAAGGCCGGTTATCGAACGTTTTCCGATTAAGTTATTAATTAATTTTTGTATTATTAAACCCTTTTTTTCTTTTATAAATATTTTATTTTTGTGATTTTTATTTGCGTTCGCCGTTCCTTTTCCGAATAATCGGTTTCGTTTTCCCGTGTTTAATTCCTTATTTCCGAGCAATTTTTTTTATTTTTTTCCGATCGTTTGTTGTAATTATGTTTTTTTGCTAAAACTCTTTTAATAAATATAAATTCTTTCCCGCCTTGGATTATACCGATTATATCCGAAACGTTAACGACGACTCGACGACTTTCGGTGAGCCTTATTAGTATTACGTCGGGCTATTTTATTTTGATTTTAACACAATTTATATCGCTAACCTTTCGCGAACGGGTATCGAAAATTATACGTATTATATTTAAGATAAAAAGAAATATTTCCGCGTATATTATTTTATCTTTATTATTAGCCGTTTATTAATTACCGAACATATTCCGGCCGGTTTCCGAAACGTTATTTAAGCGATTTTTCTTTTACCGCTGTAAGGTTGTATAAATGTAAATTAAGTTTATGGGTATAACCGAATCGCCTTTTGATAAATTATCGGAATTCGGTCGGCGCGTTATGTTATTTAAAAACGTTTATTTTGCTTTCCGTAAGGTTTATATTAAAGAAGATTACGTAATTTTTAGGGTTAAAAATGCCAAATATGTGGCAATTGTAACCGTGAAAACGTAGTTTTTACGTTATTTCGAATTTTTTCGTTTCGAATATTAACTAGTAAGTTATTTACTTAATGTTAACCTTTTTCCGATTTTTTCTTTATTAACGTATTTTTTTTAAAGGAAGGATAAGGGTACATTTATAAATATTAAAGAGCCCCGTCGCCGAATAGTTGCCGTTTTACCGCCGTACAAACGAAACGGTAACGTTTATATTACCTTTAACGTTATTTTTAAAGCCTTAAAAGAAAACGCCCATCGCCGACCGCTTAACGTCGGTATGGAAAAAAAATTAAGTTGCCTTATTCCGCCGTAGCCGCCTTATCCCGGAAGCTAAAAACTATATAAAGTTAATTTAATAGGCGTTTAATAATAACGGTATGGCCCCGGCTAACCTTGTTTTTCGTAATATGTAAGGTATGCCGAAAGGTCGCCGACAGCGCGCCACTTTTCCCTGTAAGTAAGTTTAATAAATTTTATTCGGTTCCGTTCTTTTTTTTAATTCGTTTTCGGAGGCCGTTGGCGGTAATTCACCGTAAGATTTACCTTCTGGTTTTTTTGCGGTTTCGCTTATGGCTTTGCCAGCTTTATAAATTCTGCCGGTTTAAACCGGTTTAAATTTTTTTGCGTTTTTCGACGACTAGTCGCCGAGTATTCGCCTGTAACTTATTAATAAAACGTAAGGTTTTGACTTTAAAATAATAAGTTCGATTTCCGTTAAAAATATTTGTTATTATCGTCGTCCGATCGGCGGATTATTTCTTATGTTTGGGTTTTCGTAACGTTAATAATTATTATAATTGATTTTACGTTTACGTTCGGCGTTCCGTCGGTATATTATTGCCATTCGGTTTTATCTTAAATATAACTTAATTAATTCGTTTTATAAATATTTAAACGGTTTTTAACCGATTTATAATAAGTTATAATTATTAAAATATTTAAGGTTTTTTTTCGTATTCGTTTTATTTTTTATAAATACGCCTTAATTTTTTTTCGTATTTAGCAAATATTCGTTAAACGTTTATTAAATACTTTTTTAATTTTTAGGTATTATATTTAATTAGTTACTTTTTTTATTTAACGAAAAAAAGTTTTCGCCGTAATTATCCTTATACCGGGTAATCCTTTTTATAACTTATTCCAATTATTCGTTTTTTAGGTCCGGAAATGGTATATAGTCGGCGACTCTTTTCCGATTATATTATTATTTTAAAAAAGATACCGGAAATACGTTATATAGCTTTTGATATTTTGTAAATAAATAGATTTTATAAACTTATAATTTTACCCGTTTAATAATTTTTATCCGTATATACGTCGGCGCTAATTTAACGCTTTCCTTAAATTTAAAGTTCTTTATAAACAACTTTATAGTTTAACCCTTTTTAAAGATTATTAATAAATACCTTTAATTATAATATTCTTTTTAACTAATTATTACCTTTTTTTAATATTCGTATATTTTTTTAGCAAATTTACGCTATATATTTCAATCGTTCGCGTATTTTTTAAACCTTAATTTAAAACCTTTCGGGTATTTATTTTATTATATAAAGGTAATAATTATATAAAGCTTCGAACGGCGAATATCCGATAAACTTATTCTAATAATTATTATAAGCGAATTCGGCTTTATGTAATAACCGAGCTTAATTAACTTAATTTTCGTCGTAATAATTCTGGAAATATTTTTCTAACGTTTAATTTATACGTTCCGTTTACCCGTTAATTTAAAGGTAATAAGCGGTAAATAGTTAACATTTAATTTCTTTCCTTTTATAAACTTAACTTAAAATTAATTAATAAATAATTTATCTCGGTCGTTAATAATTCCTAACCAAAAGCTAAAACGACATTTTACCTTTTTATACAAAATGCCAGCTAGCTTTACGGCTGTTAACGTCCTAACCGTAGGTTAAAATAAGGTTAATTTCGTAAATCGGTCGACGATTATTAAAGTAATATTATATATACGGTTATTATCTTTTAAATTAAAAAGTAACTTTATAATAAAATCTATATTTAATTTCTAAAATGGTTATTCCGGTAAGGGTAATAATTATAACGCCTTATAAAATTTATACTTAAGTTTTTGCATACTTTAATATATAAGGTAACGTTTAACGTAATTTTTAACGTTATTCGTTATATTTTCTTAATAAAATTTGCAACCGATTAATTTAATGGTTTTTTGGTTTTTTATATACCTTATTTACGGATTATTATAATATTAATTAATTAATTATTAACGTAACGCATATTACGATAAAATAATAAACTTATCTCGATAAAATAAAACGTTATTTAAGTTTATATAATAACTCCCTTTTATTCCGGCGCTTTTTTAAGTTAACGTTATAAATTCTTAAATATTGAAATCTTTCGCTTATAATCCGTAGATTTTATCGTAAAAATATTACGAAATCTTTAAAATAAATATTGTTTTATTTAAGGTTAACTTTTTTATTATTAAACGTAAAACGTATTATTCCGGCGTAATAACTTTAACGCTTTTGTTTTTTAATTCTGCCGATAGTTCGGAATTAGGATGGCGTTTTTTCGTTACGTCGGGCCTTAACTTTCTTAACGCAGCCTTAATAACGGCCGTTATTTAAAATTTTCTTACCGTACGTATCTTATATAAGGGGTACCGGCATACGGCCTCCTTTTTTCGATCCCTTAAAAAGTAATCTGCGATTATATAACAAAAGTTTCGCATTATTTTAATGCGGATTTCGATTACTTAAACTTTTTTAACTTTATATTCGTTAAAAAATTCGGTTATTAAAGCATTTTACGTAACTTTAGCGAACTATCGTACTCGATTATACTTTTCGGTAATACGTAATAAGGTCGTTATTAAGTATTTAATTTTCTTGGGTAGCTTGCCGATTAGTCGGAACTTTTTTATAAACGTAAAAATTACGTCGTTATAGTCGATCGGCGTGGACATATAATCTAGCCGACGATTTAACCTATTAACCGGGTTAATTCTTTCCGGGCGGTATTATATTTCGAAATTAAATTAAGTTAATCGATATACTTATTAAGTAAGCTTTTTTTAAAAGTTTTGCGCCGGCGCGGTAATTATCCTTTTTAACGCTTAATAATCCGTAAAAATTAAAAGCTTTCGTTGCGCGCTTTCCAAATATTAACGTTAATATTCCAGGTTTTTTACGATAGCGAATAATTTTTATTAATTTATTCTTTACTTAATTTTCGTATCCGATAATTTTTGTAACTAAAAAACGGCCGAATATTAATTTAATCCGTAAAGTTAAAATAGGATACCGGATATAACCTTAACGGATATATCGGTTTCCATATAAATAAGTTTAATAAAATCCCAATATCGGAAAGTAGTTGCATTCCGGAAAGTAACTTTTAACCTTTTAGATATTTTTATTACTTTATTAGACTATTTAAAGTTTTTTTTAAAAAAATATCCTTTTTAATAAGTTAATAATAAAAGCGGTAATTTTTAAATAATAAATAATAAACTTTTTATAAAAGTTAATAAAATTTAGGAATATTTAAATATTATATATCGATTTAAAATATTCCTATTCTTAAATCGCGGCAACTTGTCGGCGGTTTATCTATACCTTTTCGGTATTAACGACGAATCTTGAAAACGAAATTTCGTTCTGGAAAAACTCGCATTTCGATAATTTGCCGAATAATTAATATTTTTTTAACTTTTCGTAAATTAATTAGAAACATTTTATATATTTTTTTTCGTTATTTACAAAAATTATAATATTAATTAGGTAAATAATATAAATCCGGTAAATAAAATTAATTAAAACCTTATATATATAAGCTTAAAAAATAGCGGGAACGTTAATAAATTCGAAAGGTATTACCGTACATTCGAACTATCCGTATTTCGTTCGAAAGGCGGTTTTTTATTCGTCGCCTTTTTTAATCCGAATACGGTAATATGTATCCCGTAAATTTAATTTTAAAAAAATCTTAAAAAATTTTAACCGATTTATAATTTCGGAAATTAATACTAAAAAATACCTGTTCCTTATTATAACCTTATTTAGCGCCTTATAATTAATATATAACCGTAAGGTACCGTCCTTTTTAAGTACGAACAAAATAAAGATGGTAATTTCCGATTTCGATTTTTTAATCTCCCCGTTCCTTAAATATTCGTAAATATACTTTTGAAGCTTTCGCCGTTAAGGCTTTAAAATTAGGTAAATCGGACCTATAAGCGGTAACTTGCTTAATACGAAATCGATTATATATTTAACTTTTAAAAGTTAAAAAAATACCTTCGCCTTTTTTTCGGAATATATATTTCGAAAATCTTTTAAGTATTTAAGTAATTATACGATTTTAAGTACGTTCTTTTTATCGAATTTAGAAATATCGCAATTATCCCCGAATTTTACGAAATTAACGATATAAACCGATTTCCCAGCGAACGTTAGGTTAGTAATTTCCTTACCATCGATCTCTTTTAAACCCTTATAAATTTATTTATACCGTACCGTATTTAATAATATATTTAACTTTTTTATCTTTAATTAGGACAAAAACAGGTCGGGTGCCGACCGATCGCGTTTAATTATAAAATAAACTTAACGAAATTACCGGGTATTTTGGCGCTTATTTATTATTTTAATTTTAATTTCCAAAATTTTATAATATTTAAAAAGGGCCCCGTTTACGCCGATTAACGTTAGTATTTCGACGGCGACGGAACGAAACTTATGTTTTTTAATAAAACGTTTATTATACGTATTTATTTCCGCTCCCGTATTTAAATTTATTTATATAATAATTATACGTTTGTTATTTTCCTTTAGGATAATAATTTAGCTTTTTAATAGCGGCCCGGTACCCATCGCCCGGCGTTATTTAGCCGAAATAAATTAACCGTACGCCTTTATTTCGGTATTATTTTTTTCGATTCGCTTAATTTATTAAAAATAATAAGGTTTTATATAACGGTTAATTATTAACGTTCCGTTGCTTTATTTTCGTTTTTAGGTCGGAACGGGAAGTTATTTTTACGTTCCGCTTTATAATAACGGTTAATATGCTCTTTTTTCCCGTAATTTTAATAAGTCGGAACGTAATCCTTTTTTAAAAAAAATTAACGATTTCCCGGGCCGAACCGATTTGTTACGGTCGGCGTTTATTCGGCGGTACGGGGGTTCTTTTTAGGAAATTCTGCCCCTTTTTTTGCCCGATCCGGATATTTTTAGATATTTCCCTTTTACGGAATTATCATTTTAGAACGCGTTTAAATACGTATGCTTATTTTTATTTTGTTTGGTCCGTAATACTTGGCTTTAATATTAAGCCGCTTATATACGATCGGTTTCCGTTACGACGTCGAACGGCCGTTTTAGGGAAACCTTTTGTTCCAACATTTTAATTTTTAAAAGTTCCTTTAAACGGTAATAAAAATGGTATGCTAACTTAAGGATTTCCTTTTTTAAATTGATATTAACGCCTTCGATTTTTAGTAAATATGTTTTTTAAGTTGTAAAAAAGTGTATTAACGACGCGTCGTTTTATTTTAGCTTTTCGAAAGTATTACGAAACGTTTAATTTATATATTTAAAGTTCGAATAACCTTTCCTTACGAAAAATTATAAATTTTCTAAAATGGCCTTTTTGGCCGTTTTTTGCATATTATCGCGGTATATTCGTTATTCCGATTATAAGGAATTTTCCATTTTGCCCATGGCCTAATATACGTATATTGCATTTATTAACCCGGGTTTTTTAATAACGTTAATTTCCGTAATGGATGTAATCCAGTCTTTTCTTTTTTATATCGAAAACCGTTCGTAAAGTATTCGTTCCGGGTATTTAGGCGGTTTCGAATGTTTCCGTATATGTTGTCGGTAATGTTAACTTATGATAATTTCGATAAAACGATCGCGTTTCTGTCGATTACGTTCCGCTTGGTCGGCGAAAGCTTTTTGCTTTTCTTTAAATTTGACGCGTTTTTGTCGGATTTCGTCGTAAATACGTAAAAGTTCGTTATTAAAGATAGGCTAGGCGTTTAAACGCGGTTCCGGTTCGTATTATTCCGGGGTCGGTATTCGGTTACGGTTGGTTGCGCTTTTTGCGTTTATACCGTCGAACGGTATCTTTCGAATGTTAACTTATATCGCATTCCGAACGTTTTCCGACCTTTCGGCGTTCTAGCTTTTTTCGTTATCCTGCATATAATTAACTGTTATAAGCTGGATTTTGTTACGCGTTAATTTACTTTTATTAATTATCGCGTTACTTTTAAACGAGATAAAAAAATATAAAGATATAATAATAAGAGTAAGGTGGTGGCTGAACAGTAGCAAACTATTCCAAGAAGTAGGTATATTAGCAGACTTCTATCTAGGTTGTATGTGTATTGTTCAGACATAGAGTTTTGTACGTGTCTGGTATGCATGTGGGTCGGCGACTAGTCGCCGAAATTCTGCCGTATTTCCCTGTTTCCTTACAAAAATGCAAGCTTTTTTCGGATTTGCTAATTATTATAGGAAGTTTATTCGAAATTTTGGCAAAATAATTCCGTCATTATTTAACTTAACGAAAAAAGGAAACAAATTCCTTTAAACGACAAAAACGAAAACCACCTTTTAAGAAAGTAAAAATGTAATTACCAGCGAGCCGGTATTAATTATGTATGATTTAAACCGCCTAGTTAAATTTAAAACCGACGTTTCGGATTACGTTTTAAACGTAATAACAGGATATCGCAATAATTAAGGCCACTTATACCTTATCGCCTTTTACTTTTAAAAATTAAAAAAAGCAAAGTTAAATTACGCCATTTCCAATAAAGAATTTATGGCCATTATTAAAGCCTTCCGAAAATTTAGATATTATCTTAAAAAAAACCTGCACCAGGTTAACGTATATACCAACTACAAAAGCCTTACTCGCTTTACCACCACCAGAAAGCTTACAGGAAAATAATTACGTTACGCCGAAAAACTAAGAAAATACGATTTTATCATCGTCGACTAAAAGAAATCAAAAAATGAAAAAGCAAACGTACTTAACCAAATATCAGACCTTAAAAAAAATAACCAAAGTTAACTACTAGATCTTCGACACCACACCAAAAGGATACCTACAACCACAACAAATAACAATAATCAAAGCAGCACCCCTTAATTTTCACCAAAAAATCCAGGAATATAACGACAATTTATCTAAGAACCAAAAAATGGAAAAACCATAAGTCCTAAAAGAATACCAGGAAATACTAATAAAAAATATACACGAATACCAGTTATACGAATACCTAGGGATCCATAAAACCTTAAAACGATTATAACGTACCTATTATTTTCTTAAAATAAAATTAATAATAAAAAAAGTACGATAATAATACCATATCTATAATAAGATAAAGACTCGACGACATAAGTCATACGGAAAACTATAGCTATTACCAATCGCAAAACGACCATAAGATTTAATTATTTTCGACTTTATTTTTAAGCTTTTATTATTAAAAAACCTAATTACCGGCATATATTACGATAATATCTTTATAATCGTTAACCGATTTACAAAACTTTCCTATTTCTTACTATATAACGAGGATATAAACGCAGAACAACTAGGCTATATCTTTTTAAACTACATCTTAAAAATATATGGATTACTAACAAAAATTATTTTAAATAAAGGAATAACATTTACTTCAAAATTTTAGCAAAAACTTATGGCATAATTAGGCCTAAATCACAAACTATTCAACGCTTTTAAACCTTAAACAAACGGATAAATAGAAAAAACTAACCAAATATTAAAAACTTACTTATAATGCTATATTAATTACGAACAAAACGATTAAATTCAGAAATTACCTATCGCTTAACTAGCGTATAATATTAATTACTACGAAAGCACTAAAACAACTTTAGTAAACGCTAATTTTAGTTTCATACTTAAAGTTTACAAAAATAGACTTAAAGGACTTGTTAACGTTAAAACAATCCTTACATCAAAACAACTTAAATAATTACATATAAAAATAAAAACAAAACTCGAATTCGTACGTAACCAAATAAAGAAGTACTATAACCAAAAAAGGTTAAAAAGACCAACCTTTCAAAAGGAGGAAATAGTTTACCTAACTACCAAAAACATTTAAACTAAACAACTTAATAAAAAACTCGACTTCAAGTATATCGGCCTATACAAAATCATTAAGAAAATCTTAAAAAATAATTATTAATTAAAACTACTGCCTAAAGTTAAACTCCATCCAGTTTTTCACGTTTCTTTACTTAAATTAATAACAAATATTATTAAAGTTAACATAAGATATATAACAAAGGCAAAAAAGAATTTACCGACATACGAAGCAAAAGAAATTCTAAATATACATAAAAGGAATGGACTTACCAAATACCTAATCAAATGGAAAACTACCCAAACTCCGAAAACACCTAGGAACCTATTAAAAATCTTATGAACGCCCAGCGCCTGTTAAAAAGCTTTCACTAATAACGACGGGCGCACCCCAATCAACAATCAACTAATCAATAGGCTCAAACTAATTAACCGGATCTGCGACCTGGCCTAACGTAACCGTAACAACCGCCGCCTTTAATTATTCCCGCTTTTTTTCTAACCGTTCGAACTCCTCCATAACCTCCGCACCCTTAATACCACGACGAAGCATTTCGATACCCCGCTGGCGAAAAAGCCGTTTTTATTTCTGCAAACGGTTAAGTTTATTAGTAACAACCCGTAACGTTTCTCGAGCCTACTTTTCCTTCCGTTTTAAACGATCCTTTTTATCTAAAAGTTTTTAATATTCCGTCTCCGAAAAACTAAAAACATCACAAGGATTACTATAACGAACGCATCGCGCGCACTTTACGGAACCACGAACGACCTTATAATCCATACCCTCCTTTTCGTAACGAAAACAAAAAGGTATATTAAAGCTAAGACAATAGATACGTTTTAAAAGAACGAAAACGTTAGTATGTTAACAAAAACGACGTTTTTTAATTCGACCCGATATAATAAATATGAAAAAGGAAAAGTTACTTACCAAAGGTTAACAAATAATTAATTAATTTTTAAAGGCAAAGATCCTGGAAGGGAGAAATCGTATTATAACCTAGCGGTTTTGGCTGTAACATAAACGGTCGGGTTTTCTAAAAGTTAGCCCCGACCTAAACCAATGGGTTACGTAACGGGCTTAAAGAACTTAATGTGCCAAGTTACTTAAGCTTTTTAAGTCGCCATACGGACTTAAAGAACTTATCGACCCTAAGGGTTTAAGCCGCTTAAGGACCTTAAGCCAAAATAAGGTTATATACATTCGTTATCATCATAGCTTAGATAGATTACCAGCTTGTAATACAACTTGGTTACCCAGATTACTTTTAACAATCTGGTATTACCAGACGTAACTATTGTTTCCCCTATTGCTCAGTTTCCTACGACACTACTGCTAACATAAACCGTACGACTAGGTTTAATAGTTGGTTAAACCCCTTAGCCGCCACACCTAAAGGAAAAAAAAACTCAAAATGTTTATTTAAAAATAAACGCCTTAAAGAGTTGGTAAATTATATCGCCATGGCAGTCAAAATCGACGACCGATAATACGCTTAAAAGACTTAACATTCCAAGGACCGGCAAAATAATAAACTAAGATATTCCCTTAATATTAATACGTTACGAAAAATAAATACATCCTATAAAACGGCACCTAGATGTTACGGTTCGGGGGTACCGTACAGCTCCAGGACATGTATACGGCTGTAAGCACCAGGATGATTGCCACGATTGCGATCATTCCACCGATCTTTTGCCCCTGGTGGTGTAGCGGTATGGTGCAGCCGTAACACTAGATTTATAGAAATAAAAGCAGTATAACGATAAAACCGACGTTAGGTTTAATGCTATAACTATGGCAAAATGGAACATATCGCCCGCAAATATCGAAGTAAACAGTAATCCAGATAATAAATACTTATATTAAAAGGATAGCCTAGAAACAGCCAGAATAATCAGAACAACAAAATATTCAGCATGATCAGGATCAAAAACGATTATAATCCCCTTAAAGGAAGTATAACAGGGATTTCAGAAAGTAAAGAAACTATCTCAGGTAGTTACCTAGAAATAACGAACCCTAATTATAGGACCTACGGTAGCCCAGTAGTTAAAGAAATATAACGGATGAAGAAAGCTTATTAAAAATAAGTTATTTTCCCGTTTTTAATAAAAACGGCAATAAAGATACGAATAGTTAAAACTAAACGTATAGATTAAAAGAATACTAAGGTTAAAACGAAACGTTATTACTAACACAACTAAACTAATACGGAAAACTTTATATTATCTATTATAAACGCGCTTATTACCTTAAATATATTTAAAAATAGCAGTATATCGAAAAACGAATTACGCGGATATATAACCAAAAATTCGACTTCTGTAATAAAACCGGAGCAAATTTTAAAAATTAAAGATAGTATAAAAAACTACGAGAACATACGTTACAAAACATTATCGACGTCATAACGGTAGCAGCAAGTTGGCCTAAAGGAAAAAGTTGCTTTAACGAAGATTTTATATACTATTCTAAATAATGCGACTATAAAACAAAAGATAAATAGATTTATTAAACAGTTATAAAGGTATCTTTAAAGGTAATTAACAACTTAAACTTCCGATTAACTTTTACGAAAAATCCAAATAAACGATAAAAAGTTTTTAAAAAAATCCAGAAACGAAATAAGGATATAAAGTAATACGATACCTAGTTTCAAGCATGACAAAAAGGGTAAAAAAATCCCGATTGAAAATATATTAATAGAAAAGACTTTTAAATATAAATCCTTTTATTCGAAGTTACCTTACGCCGACAGAAAAAATAATTAAAGTAATTATAAGCTCTTAATTAGTAAAATTAAAAGCGTATTAAAACGTTAAAGGGCTATTTAAAAGGTAGACGCTACTTATAAGAAAGACGTAGGATAGTAAAACTTCGAAAAGCTAATAAAAGTTTTTAAAAAAGGCTTTAAATGTGAAAACACAAGCCAAAAACGACCTTATTACTCTAAAAGTAAGAATTAAAACATATTAGTTTACCGTATTTATGAATTACGAAACAACAAAAAGTAACTATATTTTACCGAAGGTAATTCATTAATATAGGTTATTATGGAAGGAAAAAATAAAACCCTATATCGCCGAGAACGCAAAAGGTCAGGTATTTACTTACGATAATAAAAAGATTAATTACGAGATTAATTATCTCAAAACGTTCGTTGAAAAATAAAACTAAATAACAGACTTCGATATCGTTCCGTTAAGGAATTACGACATAATCTTCGGAAAACCATAGTTATATTAATATAACCCTGTAATCGATTAGGTAATTAGTTATATGAAGTTTATTTTATATTCTTTAAAAAAAAAGATTCGAAAAAATCTTAATATTCGATTGAAAATAATGACGAATACAAGCATAAGGATATAATAAAACCTTTACTACCTATAAAAACAAGATATAAAAAAAGTAAAGGTATTATAAAAAGAATGCAACTTATTATCGTTACCATTAAAACAAAATTGCGAAGAATAAACGATTACTTATAGTATTAACTCTTGAAGTTAAAAATAATACTTGACGTAATTCTATAATATTAAAAATATAAACGACTATTTTAAAAGAAAGTTAAAACGAAATTACCAAAATATAACGAATAGAATTATAAGGTAATTCTTAAAAAAGCAACATCGAATAAATTTTATGCAATTTATAACCTTAACGAAATAAAATAATAAGCATTATAAAAATACTTTAAAAACAAATTTAAAAAAGGTTATATATAACGTTTTAAGTTATTAACCAGATATCCTATATTTTTTATAGTAAGGAAAAACGAAAAGTTACGCCTAATTATCGATTATAAATAATTAAATAATATAACAGCTAAAAATAAAACGCCGTTACTTTTAATTAATAAAAAAAATCGCCCTTACGGAATAAAGTAATTTATAAGCTTAAACTTTTGAAAATAATAATAATTAAATACGTATTAAATTAAGATACGAATAAAGAATAACCTTTAAAACAAAATACGAACTTTTCGAATATTTCGTTATATGTGACGGCTAAGGGGTTTAACCAACTATTAAACCTAGTCGTACGGTTTATGTTGGCAGTAGTGTCGTAGGAAACTAAGTAATGATACGTTCAATAATTACGTCTGGTAATAACAGATTGTTAAGGGTAATCTGGGTAATTAAGTTATATTATAAGTTGGTGATTTATTTAAGTTATGGTAAGAGCGAGTATATATATCTTTATCTTGGCTTAAGGTACTTAAATAACTCGAACTTTTAAATTTATTTGGCTTTTTAAGTCCGTGTGGCAGTTTAAGGAACTTAAGGGGCTTGGCCTTTTAAGTCTTTTAAGTTAATTACGTGATTTTTTACCTTAAGTTAGGGTTAACTTTTTTGGGAGGTCCGACCGTTTATGTTATAGTTAAAACTGTTAAGTTATAACATAATTTTTCTTTTTTAAAATCTTTACCTTTAAAAATTTATTTATTTATCCGTTAATTTTAATAAGTAACTTTTCCTTTTTTATATTTATGATATCGGGTCGAATTAAAAAACGTCGCTTTCGTTAATGTATTAATGCTTTAATTCTTTTAGAACGTATTAATCGTTTTGGTTTTATTATACCTTTTTGTTTTCGTTATAAAAAGGAAGGTACGGATTATAAGGTTGTTCGTAATTCCGTAAAATACGTACGATACGTTCGTTATGGCGGTCCGTATAATATTTTCGGGCTTTTAAAATTGGAGTACCAAAAATTTCTTAATAAAAAGGATCGTTTGAAACGTAAGGAAAAGCAAGTTCGGGAAACGTTACGGGCTGCTACAAATAAGCTTAACCGTTTGCAAAAATAAAAACGATTTTTTCGTTAACGGGATATTAAGATATTTCGTCGTGGCATTAAAGGTACGGAGGTTATGGAAAAGTTCGAACGGTTAAAAAAGGAACGGGAACAGTTAAAGGCGGCGGTTACCGCAGTTACGTCAGGCCAAGTCGCAGATCCGGTCGATTAATTTAAACTTATTAATTAGTCGATTATTAACTAGGGTACATCCGTCGTTGCTGGTAAAAGCTCTTTAATAAACGTTAGGCGATTATAAGGTTTTTAACGGGTTCCTAAGTGTTTTCGGAATCTAGGTAATCCTTTTATTTAATTAAATATTTGGTAAGTCCGTTTTTTTTTCGTATATTTAGGATTTTCTTTGCTTTATATGTTAATATGTCTTTTTTTGCCTTTTCTTTATATCCTATATTAACTTTGATGGTATTTGCTATTAATTTAAGTAAGGAAATATGAAAAATTAAATAAAGTTTGACTTTAAGGAATAGTTCTAATTAATAGTTGTTTTTTAAAATCTTTTTGATAATTTTATATAATTCGATATATTTAAAGTTAAGTTTTTTGTTTAGTTACTTGGTTTGAATGTTTTTGGTAATTAGGTAGACCATTTTTCCTTTTTAAAAAGTTAATTTTTTTAACTTTTTTTGGTTATAGTATTTCTTTATTTGATTATGTACAAATTTAAGTTTTATCTTTATTTTTATGTATAATTATTTAAGTTATTTTAATGTAAGGATTGTTTTAACGTTAGTAGGGCCTTTACGTATATCTTTATAGACTTTTGGTATAAAATTAAAGTTGGCGTTTACTAAAATTATTTTAGTACTTTCGTGGTAATTAGTATTATAAGCTAATTAAGTAATAGGTAGCTTTTGAACTTAATCGTTTTATTCGTAATTAATATAATATCGTAGGTAGGTTTTTAATGTTTAGTTAGTTTTTTCCGTTTGTCCGTTTGTTTGGGGTTTAAATGCGCTAGATAATTTGTGATTTAAGCCTAGTTAAGCTATAAATCCTTACCAAAACTTTAAAGTAAATATTATTTCTTTATTTAAAATAATTTCCGTTAGTAATCCGTATACTCCTAAGATATATTTTAAAAAAATGTAAACCAATTATTCTGCGTTTATATCTTTATTATATAGTAAAAAATAGGAAAATTTAGTAAATTGGTTAACGATCACGAAAATGCTATCGTAATGTATGTTTGTAACTGGGTTTTTTAAAAGTGGAAATTTGGTAATAAAGTTAAAAGTGATTAAATTTTATAATCGCTTTATGACTGGTAATAGTTATAGTTTTCCGTATGGCTTATATCGTCGTATTTTTGCTATGTTACAAATATAGTATTATTATTGTATTTTTTTTATTATTAATTTTATTTTAAGGAAATAATAAATGCGTTATAATCGTTTTAAGGTTTTGTAGATCTTTGGGTATCCGTATAGCTGATATTTATATATATTTTTTACTAATATTTCTTAATATTTTTCTAGAACTTATATCTTTTTTATTCTTTAGTTTTTAGGTAGGTTGTCGTTATATTTCTGGATTTTCTGGTGTAAATTAAGGGGTACTGCTTTGATTGTTACTATCTATCGTAGTTATAGGTATTTTTTTAGCGTAATGTTGAAGATTTAATAATTAACCTTAATTATTTTTTTTAAGATCTGGTTTTCGATTAAGTGCGTTTATCCTGCCGTTTTTTGATTTTTTTTGGTAGATAATAATAAAGTTATATTTTGTTAATTTTTTGGCGTAACGTAATTATCGTCCTATAAGTTTTTTGGTAGTAATAAAACGGGTAAGGTTTTTATGGTTAGTATATACCTTAACCTGGTAAAAGTTTTTTTTAAGGTAATGTTTGAATTTTCGAAAGGTTTTAACGATAGCTATAAATTTTTTATCGGAAATGGCGTAATTTAATTTTGCTTTTTTTAATTTGCAAAAGTAAAAGGCGATAAGGTATAAATGGTTTTGATTATTGCGGTATCCTATTATTACGTCCAAAACGTAATCCGAAACGTTGGTTTTAAGTTTAACTAAGCGGTTCGGGTTATACATAATTAATACTGGCTTATTGGTAATCGCGTTTTTAATTTTTTAGAACGCGGTTTCCGTTTTTGTCGTCCAAAAAAACTTGTTTTTTTTTTCGTTAAGTTGAATAATAACGTAGTTATTTTGCTAAAGTTTCGAATAAACTTTTTGTAATAATTAACGAATCCGAGGAAGGTTTGTACTTTTTTAACTATAGTGGGCGTTTTTTATTCCTATATTGCAGGGATTTTTTAGGGGTTTATTTTAATGTATCCTGGGGTGATAATATATCCTAGAAATTTTACTTTTTACGTATAGAACTGGCTTTTCTTATTATTAATTAGGAAATTAACGTTTTGTAAGGCTTAAAAAATTGTATAAACGTATTTTATATGTTTTCTTTTTGTTTTTCGAGTAGATGAGAATGTCGTCGAGGTAACAAATAACGAAGATGTTTAAGTATTCCCTGAGTACGTGGTTAATTATCCGTTAAAAAGTTGCTGGTGCGTTTATAAGTCCGAAAAGTATAACGAGGTATTTAAAAGTCCGTATTTCGTTTTAAAGGTTATCTTTTATTCGTATCCTGGCTTGATACGAATTTGATTATATTTTTTTCTAAGGTTTAGGCTTATGAATTAATTGGTTTCGTAAAGGCGATTTTTTATTTCGTTAATTAAGGGTAACGGTGTTTTGTTTTTAGTCGTAATGTCATTTAACTACCTATAATTGATAATTAAACGTAGCTTTCCGTTTTTCCTTAGTACGAAGAATATAAGGTATCCGGTTAATAAATTAGAACGTTATATATAACCTTTCCGAAGCTTATCTTTAAGGTATTTGCGTAATGCTTATAGTTTTATCTTATTAAGGTTGTAAATTGGATAAAATATGGTCGATATCCCGTCTTTAAGGACTATCTCGTAATCTTATTTGTTATATTCTGGTAATTTCGTCTTAAGTTTTTTACGAAATAGTTATTTATATCTATAGTACTGTAAAAGTACGTTAGCTATAATTTTTGGCTTTAAAGGCTAATGTTATAGGTAATCGTTTATTTTTCGCAACTTTATTCTAATGGTAACGATAATACGTCGTATCTTTTTATAATACCCTTGCTTTTTTTTATATCTTATTTCTATAGGTAATAAAGTTTTTATCATATCTTTATGCCTGTATTTATCGTTATTTTCGATCGAATATTAAGATCTTTTTATGTTTTGCTTTTTTTTGTCGAATAGATATAAAGCGAATTTTACCTGGCCAGTTGTTTAATTAATTAAAGGGTTATATTGGTATAACTATGGTTTTCCGAGGATCATGTCGTAATTCCTTATTGGAACGATGTCGAAGTTTGCTGTCTGGTTTCGTTTATTAATAAAGATTTCGAGGTGATTAATTTCGCGGTTGATTTTTTTGTTATCGTAGGCGAATGCCTGATTTTTTGCGTTTTCGGTAATATAAGGTTTTATCTTTTTCTTTTATAATAATCGAAATCGGTTAATCATATCTGGCGTAATATAGTTACCTCCTGTTATTCCGTAATTTATAAATGCGGTAAACCAATATATCTTAATCCGTATTTGTAAGGTAATAAGGTTATTTTTGGCTTTTATCGTTGCGTTTAGAGCTTTTTTAGGAAGTTTTTGCTGGCTTTTCTGGGTTTTATCATCCTGCGGCTTTTTTATAGGTGGCGTTCGTTTTTTAATTTATCTTCTAACGTTTTAATACGTTCTTGATTTTATACGTTAAGGGTTTTTTAATTGTTTTAGTTGTTCTTCCTGTCGGCGTAAGGTAGCTTCGAATAGGAGGATTTGCGTCTGGAAGTTTTTTCTGGTGATGTATTTTGGTTCGGGGGTTTTTTATTTTTCCTATCGTGCTTGGAACTGGGCGTTGTATTACCTTATCTTTTTATTTCTTTTTTTTATTTCGTATTTAATTTCTTACTGCTTTTCCGGGTTATTTGTAAAGGTTAAGCGGAAGTTCAGGTTGTTGATTATTTCCAGTGATACCTTTATAACTATCTGGTGGATTTATTTTTTTTTTGTTTTATAATCGTACTAACCGTAATGGCATATAAGGTTTTCGTTAAGGTAATTCTTTTTTTCGGGCTAGTTCGTTGCGGCTATGATGATATTAATAATATTTTTTAAAGCGAACGTTTTTAAGTATCTGTACTATCGTTAATCTTTAAGGTCCTTCCCGATTTGATTATGAAAGTTAAATCCTTAGTTATATATTCGCGTAAGGCGTATTTTAATATACCGTTTTCTTTTTATATATTTTAAGCAATAAGTATGTTTGTATTAGATAGCATAAAGTTTCCTATGCCGGTTTGGTTGTCCTGGTAGTAGGTTCTTATTTTATTCTTGGTATTTTTTAATCTATGCGTTAAGTTTTAATTGTTCGTACCGTTATCGCCGTTTCTTTTGGGAACGGAAAAATAGCTTATCTTTTAAAAGCTTTTTTTATTCGTTATGTTTTTTTAGCTATTGGGTTATTGTAGGTTTTATAATAAGGGCTCGTTATTTTTGAATGGTTATTTGGGATAATTTTTTTGCTTTTTGTAGTTCCTGTTATACTTTCTTAGGGGGATTATGGTTATCCTTAATCCTGATTATGTTAATTAATTTATTATTATTTCCTTAATTATTTCGAAAAGGTTTTTAGGAAATTGGTATTCAAGTATTTTATCGTAACTTTTTGGGTACCTTATATTAGTAAATCTTATATCCTATTTTGTTATAGTTAAAGTATTTGATGATACGCAAATTGCGTTATTAAATTACGCCTAATTTTATAGGTTCTGGTATTGTTTTATAAAACGTGTTAGTTCTTTATGAAGTGTTAATATTAAGGGGGTACCTTAATTTGTTATTTTGTTAGTTTTTAAAGTGTCGAATCCTTTAGGCGTATTGCTAATCGTTAATCTTAACTACCATGGCGATATAATTTACCAACTTTTTAAGGCGTTTATCCTTAAATAATTCTTTTTATATTTTTTTTTTTAGGCCGTTAAAAAATATAACTATTAATACCTTTTATCCTTAATTAATCTTCGAAGCCAATTAAATAAAAGAATTGCCGTATTTAAAGGTTAATCCTTTTTATTTTAAATCTTTAATTTTTTTTTTGGCTTTAATTTTTTCGTTTATTATTTTAAATACCTTTTTTAACTTTTTTTTAAATTTTTCGTAATCGTTATAAATAGCTATTATCTTTGCGGACCTTTATTAAGAAGGTTTGGTAACTTACTTACGTAAGGTAGGTTTAAATTAAGTAATTACGTTTCCGGTTAACTATTTTACGGCGAACTAAATTTGAAAGGTAAACGTTACGAATTTAATAAGGAAGTATTTAAAGTAAGTACGGCATTCCGTAAGGAATTGTTGTAACTTGGTGGTAGTTCCGTCGAAAGGGGTAAGTTTGATAGGTTTTAAAATTTTTCCGGACTTTTTACCGTAAGTCATTTAGGCAGGTTATGTTAGCTGGGCTGGCTAATCCGGTTAATCGGGTTATTCCATATTCGCTTATCTTATTAACTTAACTTTTTAGGCTTCCAGTTATTTGCGAATCTCCTTAAAGATATTGGTAAGCTCGATCTTGTCGTTGGTAAGCTAAGTAATTACGTTAGTTAGCTAGTCAAGTCGGCGTAAGGCTTTTTCTTGGGAAAAATTAAGTTAAGTTTTTTTGTTATCGGAATTTATGGGGTTATCCTTGGGTACCTGAAAGGTTTTTTGGAGGCGGGTTACTTGCTGGAAGATATAATGTTAATAGTATTGTTTAAAGTTTAATAATATTGCTGAATAAGAGCTTATAACGTATAACGGTTAAGGGGTTTAACCAACTATTAAACCTAATCGTACGGTTTATATTAACAATAATATCGTGGGAAACTAAATAATGATACGTTTAATAATTACGTTTGGTAATAGCAGATTGTTAAGGGTAATCTAGGTAACCAAGTTATATTATAAGCTGGTAATTTATCTAAGTTATGGTAAAAGCGAATGTATATATCTTCACCTTGGTTTAAGGTGCTTAAACGACTCGAACCCTTAAGTTCGTTTGGCCCCTTAAGTCCGTATGGCAGCTCAAGGAATTCAAGGGGCTTGGCCCTTTAAGTCTTTTGAGTCAGTCACGTGACCTCTTGCCTTAGGTTGGGGCTAACTCTCTTGGGAGGTCCGACCGTTTGTGTTGTAGCCAAGACTGTTAGGTCATAACATTATACCTTTCGGATTTATGAACGTACTAGTGATCTTTTAACGAATAGTTAACTATATACTTAAGGAATACCTAGATATTTTCGTTATTTATTACCTCGATGATATATTTATTTATTTAAAAAACGAAAAAGAATATATAGAATACGTTTATAAGATTTTTTAAACCCTATAAAACGTAAACCTATTAATTAATACAAAAAAAACCCAATTCCATATCCCCTAAAAAAATCTTAAAACATATTATTATCCCTAAATATATCAAAATAAACTTTAAAAAATTATTACAGTACAACAATAAAAAAAGCTTATTATAGGTAAAAAAGTATAAAGCTTTTTCGGATTTGTTAATTATTATAAAAGTCTTTTCGATATTTATCTGCTAATGTTGAAATTAAAAAAAGAGAAGATGCTATTGCTCATCTTGAAGAACTTAAAGAAAAAGAAATAAGGCTTATATACGTTAATATATATAACTATTAACTCCGATAAACAAATATTTAACACCAGATTAAAGTAAAATATACCGCTATATACGATATATTAACAAATAGGTTAATTAAGGTTTCATAGAAGAACCTTTTTTAAAAAGTTCAAAGAATAAATTTTACTAGTAAATATATGCTAAAAAATCGAAATTAAGATATTATCAAAGCCAGGGCAAAAAACCTTAATAAAATGGAAGATTAATATCATAAAAAAAAATCACCCGGATAAATCTTAAAACCCAGAATCCCATAACAGGTTAACCAGCTTCGAAGAAAGCAGTTTAAAAGGATATGTTAAATATTAAGGGTCCTAAGATAAAGGACGCCACGAAGATTATCTGTAACTCAGAGTAGGGATTACACCAGCCACACCTATTAGTATAAGTCTTAACCGACGCGGTTAGAAGGGCTTCAAGATAAATAGAACAACTGTTAGATATAGGGGACATCAGTTGTGTTGTTGTATTCGGCTAGTTGCGTGCGCTCTCGCAACGCGTACTACTTTTGAAGTAACCTAACAACGGAATATATATCATCCGATCAGAGGGAGCCTTTCCGTATATGGGGTGCTAACGCACCCCCTGCTAGCTGACAACAACTAACGCGATTAATCTAATGTTACGTAGTGTTCAATAGTTACAGGTGGGGCGCGTGGGGACGCATAGCATAGCATAGCACGGGCCACCAATGGAGTGCATGCCAACGCACCACATATCAACAGCAGGCAAAATATTTAAAAGACTGCCAGGTACCAATGGGTCGAGCCAATAGCTACGCTACCGAAATTAGGTGTAGCTGCTATATGGATCAACCGCAGGTACTGAGTATCAGGCCGAATAAAAACATCCTTATCAGGTAGTCCTTAGGGCCACACTAACGCTAATCTTAATACTAATTAATGGCTGCGAGCTTCCTATCAACTTTATGGATATATGATGCCGCTTTTATTATGTATACACTTCCTTAGCATTACCGTCTAACTATATCCGCCGTTTAACTGCTTACGCCGTTTAATTGTTTCTGATTAAAGCTGTCAGGACGTAGTCGCTGTTGACGGGTGGCATACGAAGAACTGAAAGGCTGACCGTTGTATTAACAAAGGCAGTGGATATCTATTAGAATATGGTGTGTTTGTATAACAAGCGCCAGGCCCTGAATAAGTTAGATGGCTCGGGAGTACCTGCCTAGGATGTTTAACTTACACCTACGACGTAGTACTTGCAAAAACTTGCAGACTTTACGCAACCTAATCCAAGGTAAGGGTAGGACGAAGTGGGTTTCTTGGCTAGAATACCTAACAGGTCTTTAAAATTACCCTACCACCATAGTTAAGTGCGAATGTAACGGCTCTGGAGCAAAAGGGGTGTTTGAAGTTCCAACCGCATCAACCCCTGGTTCCCAGCTCCCACAGCTAAGCCCTTACTTAATGTGTCTCAGCTCCATATCCTCTCTCCAAATCCAAATCTACCGAGTTTCTCTTAACTCAGTTATGTTACGCCCAGCTCGATTACTACCGTTCTAACAGCACCTTTGCTCAATGGAAGCGTCTGTTCCAAGCCTTACCTCAGCGTCAGGGACTACCTCGCCACCAGCTCTTACAACAATCTTTAGTCCCTCACCTTTTTGCACTATCGACATTTACAGGCTCAATTACACCGATACTAGTTGTGGCTATCTTAAAGAAAATGGCGAGAAATGGACCTGTTTCTTCGACCACCTCGGCCCGCTATTGAGCACTTCGGCATGCTTTCCCACAGGCTGGCAGCCCGAGCCTTCCAACTACTTCTCTCCAGGTATCTGCCCTTTCGGATATGAAGCAGCATGTTCGAGCGTGGTGTCGGTAGACTCCCTTACCGAGACGAGGGCCACATGCTGCCCTCGGTATGTATTCGACGACGTCGGTAAAGGCTCCTCATTGGTTTATGTTGTCTTAACGTATCGACAGAAACTACGGCTGTCAGACTGAAGACGAATACCCTTGGTACAGGACCAATATTTGTTCGATCTTAGGTTCAGAGTCGGGCGAGTTCGTATATACGACCAGCATACCAGGCGTTAGTCCCATAACTGTGACAGAATCCAGCCAGTATGGATTCAATGCCTACGGCATAGAGATCAGGTGGAAATCAGCGGACTTCATATCGGACACTATGACGTCTTCCTCCCTTGCCGTAATCACATCTTCGCTTGGTTCCTCTGAAAGCGGCCAGGCCGGCGTGGACGCTACCGATTCTTCCAGCGGGAACCTAGCACCAAGCGGGATAATTGGAATAGGAGTGGGAGTCGGGATTAGCGGCCTTCTCCTCGTCTCTGGCCTTGTGTTCTGGTTCGTACACTATCGCCGGAAAAAGTTGCGACCAGCGACGAGCGGCCTCCCTGAAACACTACCGCATCATGAACAGGTTCAGGTATGGACGGGGCCCCACGAACTACCAGCGCATCGCGAGCCGGCTCAACCCCAGGAATTAGATTCGAAACCAAAATAACGAAGGTCTGCTATATCCAGCTTCATAGCGAGATAGGAACGGGTAGCCAATAGAGCCTTTTTATTCGATAAGCACTTCATGGGGGCGGCATATAAATTGTCAGGGGGCATTTCGCTTCCTTAATAACGATAGCTCGAGACCTAGATGCCCAATGTGGGAAGAAAATACGAACTCGATATTATCGGACCGCTGTAAGAGAAGCCTGAGAGAAACTTGGTATGAAGATAGCATGAAGCGTCGACCTTGAACCTATGAAACGGGCAAGGGAAAGCAACTTTTTACAAGTTTATCGAATTATATTTACAGGAATTCCTAGCCAATCATCCAGAGAGCCTGCAATTGTGGTTCGAAAGGCCTGTGTACACTAGTACGAGAAGAGCCTAATTATTGCTCTAGGAGAGATTCCTAATGGCACTAGCAGCTACTATACCGATGCCAAGACTGAAAGCCAGATTGATTTCAGTCGGATGACTTCCAATCGACGGCATAACCAGGGATATGAGTTGGGTTATTATTTACGTCAACCATTCTCCTGCGACTTGGCTGTATTGATGGTGTTGCGAGAAAGAGACGTCGGCCCCGAACCACGCCGGCCTTGCGTTCCGTTCCCTAGCAGCGGCCACTTCAAGATAAGATCTTGCACTCAACAATACCTACCATATTCCAGGATTATTGCAGTTAGCGCCGTACATCCCCAACATGTCTAGATCGTTCTTCGATTACTGTACAGCACTAACTAGAAAGATCCCTGGGGGTGATAGGTTATCGCAAAATGGACTTTTGGCGCAATGGCGAGCTGACAGGTACCCACCCACGGTCGGGGGTGCCCATTGCAAACCCTAAGTTAGGGGAGAAATACCTAACTTTTCTCCTTGATGGCATGAGTAGGCGGCCCTTCACACCCTCTATGACATTCTCTTGCGGCCAGATATTCCTCCCATATTAATTGATATTGACATATCATTCTCTTCGTAGCAAATATTCTCGCTAGTGCGTACAGATTGTCCAGACGGGTTCCGCCATCCTAATTTGTAATGGGGCTCCTCTCCACACTGCTGCCGAGACAGGAGGGCATCCTGCCGTACTTTCTGGTATATGTGAGTGTACTTCCGTGAGCTTTACGATGAACTAGTCTGACTGCTTTACAGACGGGTCTTTCGGCCGCCATTCACACTGTTGTCTGCTACACCAGCAAGCCAAGTACCGCCTTGAGAGTGTTCAGCGGCCCGGAGGCACCGCCAGCGCATCCGCTGCTGGCCCACACGTACGGCGTCAAAAACATCTACACGAGCCTCATCAGGCTCTACGGCGCGTATTACATCGCCAACCCACAAGTATACGATCTTACCACCTGCACGTTTGGCGGAGTGCTCTTCCTTTATGTGACAGAGGTGTACGTCTACAAGACGGCAAGGCTTCGAGAAGCGATGATTCCGTTTGTTACGGCTGGCTCTGGGCTGTTGTGGATGATGATGCAGCGGAATTGGTACCTTTCGCAGTGATAGCCTGCGCAGACCTGTAAATACTATTGGGCCGAATAATGGACGTTATGGAATTTGTTAAATCCAGATTCTCAACTTATTCCGTGGCTGATGAGAGGCTCCTCAGTGACATTTCATCGAGGTCATTTACATCGTCAAAATACTGAAGAGCATGTTTAAATGGGGCGCCTAGGGGTTCAATGAGTCTATCCAAGTTGGATGACGAGCTATCCTTTTGAGCTAGGATCTGAAGCCACCTTACCAGACCTACCACCCTGCTCCAGCCGCTTCAAGGCCTTTCCAGGAATACATCCTTGCCTCTGTATCGATATATGAGTCGAATAAGAGTCTTTGATATCATCGCTTGCAAGATATGAGAGTTATCATCTATCTGTTAAATAGTTTCCTAGCCCCGCTGCCATCCCCCCTGGCATGTCCACTAATTTAAATTCGTACCACATATATTTGCTCCAAATGGGCGGGGGGGGGGGGGGGGGGGGGGGGGGGGGGGGGGGGGGGGGGGGGGGGGGGGGGGGGGGGGGGGGGGGGGGGGGGGGGGGGGGGGGGGGGGGGGGGG